>JAVQJL010018026.1:0-10147 GCA_036024295.1 Nannoperca obscura | reverse complement strand
CCCCCGCGATGGGGGGAGGGTTGCATTATAATTCAATTTTCATTTTATTGAACCCACCCTCCACCAACCTCTGTCTGTTCCCCCGTCTCCAGGTCTGACACCACCTACCACGCCCCCACACAAAGCCAGTCAAGAGAATCCTTTCAAAGCATCGCTCAAAACCAAGTTGTCTTCATGTTCCTCCTCAGCCTTGGCATGCAAAAGAGCCAGGCTGGGCGAGTCGGGCCCCGGCGCTCTGGCCCCGGCCCCAGGTGCCTCAGGCGGGGGCCCCACCAGGAAGGGTCCCGAACAGACTGAGCTTTATGCCCAGCTGAGCAAAGCGTCCACCGCCCTCCCTTACTCGGTCACCCAACACACAGTGGGGAGTGGCCTTGAGGAGCATCGCAGCATTAGCAACAATAAGCGGGCGGCGTCCCGTGGCTACAGTGACCATGACTATTGCCAGGCGTCAGCTAGCACTAAGAAGGACGGCGGCACAGCCACTGTTACCATGACTTCAGCAGTCACCTCAGGTGCCACTGCTGCTCTCATGCCTACTGCAGGCAAAGTGGAGGACAGGCATGTCGAATGTAAGGACTCAGCCATGCCACCATCCTCTTCATCATCTTCATCTACTTGTTCTCCATCATCAGCTTCATCTGATCCTTTGGCTAAGCAGCAGAATATTGCCTCTGTGGATGGAGAAGCAGCCCGGGTCCAGGGGTTAGGGAAGCAGACCCTTAAACAAACCACCCAGATCCCCTCACAAGAGGCCGATACTGACGGGGACCAACACCCTTCTGCCACCAGCCGGAAGCTCCTGCGTGACCAGGAAATCAGAGCAGAACTCAACAAGCATTTTGGCCCCCCCTTACAAGCCCTTTGTAAGAAGGGTTGCCAGGAGAGACAACCAGGCAGCAAACCAAATAAGGCTGCAGCCCCACAGTCCCTTCAGGAGGGAGTGGGTGGCTACTACTCCCAGAGGCTGCCTGGCTCCAGCTACCTGCACCCGGGGTTCCTGCCCTTCCACGATGAGCTAGAGCTGGGTGAGGGCCGTGAGAATCGCTTCCTCTATCCATGGGAGGGCACCCCTCTGGACCTACTCTTTGACTGTCCCCCCTGCTCTCCCTCCTGTTCCCCACCATCCAGCTGCTCCCCCTCACGAGGCTCCGTCTCCCCACCTTCCTCCCTCCTCCTCTCGCCCAGCAGGCCTTTCTTCTGGACCAGCAGCGAGTCCCGCTCCCGTTCTCGTTCCCACTCTGGCTCCCGCAGCTCCTCCTCGCACTACCGGAGGCGCTCCCTCTCCAGCTCACCTGACAGACGCCCCTCCTCCTGGTAAGTCATCTCTCACACACACACATCTCCTGCTTCTTTTGGCTGAGTCTCAGCTTCTCCCCACCCATGCAGTTTAAACAGGGCTTGGAGCTGGCAGGGGATCTAACCTTGTGTAAACCAGACCTGATCAGTCGTCAGAGCTGGTGTCAGACATGATAAACCCTGGAGACTCTTAGCATGGGTTCTTGACCTCCTGCTAGTCTTTTCCTTGCCTGAAATAAATGCAGGATATATTTGTCAAGTCTGGCACAAAGAGGTTTAACAGGTGAAAGAGAGGTGGAATGGATTCTAACCAAATTGTCTGCAGTTGTAATACTAACCACATTATGTTCATTATGCCAGGTGGCACTTCAATTTCTCTGAACTGACAATGGGGGAAAAAAGATTGGTTGAACGGTGTGATCTCCCTAAAACAACAAACAATGAACAAAAAAGAAAAAAGTGCAGAACATAAAACGTGCCAGAGGCACTGGACCTTTGAACAGTATGAGTTTTAAACTCTAGGCAGGGAGTTTTATTTGAGTGTCTTCCTTACACTCATAGCCCTCCCCACTCGCTCCCTCGCATGCTCCTGTTTTTTGTTTGATGCCAAGGCTATTGTTTTAAGCGGCAGCTGTTGTTTTTACTGAGTGGCAAACCCTCCTCTTTTACATCGCCAGAGATGAAAGCAAAATCCAGGCTGTGGGAATGTAGTCTCAAACCCCTCTCAAAAGAGACTCCTATCATCATAGCTCTGTGTGAGAACTACATTTCCCATGCTTCTCTTTGATCAGAGCCGAGGGGTTTTCTGTTGGGGATTTTTTGGGGGGAGAAGAACAGAGGCAAGCCGTAGTTACTGAGAAGGATGTAGAAGACATTCAGTTTGTCAGTAGTAGTTCATTGAGCGCCTCACAGTGTAGGACTCCACTGCAGTGACTCAGTTTGTTTGCCTGATTACCTAAAGGTCAGTTTACTCCACAGAACCAATAGAATCACTTTTTTCTGTTCGGGCCTTTGTTTTTTGCTCTACATCAACTTGCTCACAAATTATACAGTAATAGTCTCAAGGCAGTCGATCAGAACCTGACACTGACAAGCTTTCTGAAAATACTGGGTAGGGATTGGAGTTCTGAAAGTGACAGCACAGGAGGCTTGTTACATTTTTATGCAAGAAAAGAAAAATAGAATGTCAGCAAAATAAATCGCAAAATCCCTGTTTCACAGCATAAGAGCCATATTCCTTTCCACACTGGCACTGCTTTGCTTTAGTGAGCTTCCCAAACTTCGCTCCCTCCATAATTCAGGTCTTCCTTCTTCAGCAACACTTCAATAATTAAGCATCAGAAGCTTAAGGAGTGCAGGGGTACAAGCTCTACAGTTAGGCCGCTAGGGCCTACAGTATTGACTATTTCCTCATACAACATAGATAGCAGGTGCATGTATATGTTAGCTCAGGTGTGTACAAAAGTTCTGTAGAAAATCATGCACACTTTCTATGGCCATGGGTTAGATTAGGACAAGGCTAGGAGAATACAGACTGCTTATATCTTGAATTAACCCACTTTCTAACATCTAAATGGGTCTTGTGAATATCACACAAGTTAATTTGGTTCCCAAAGACGAGAACAAATTATCCAGGTTGTCACAGGTTTGCAGGAGTCAGCAGTATGTAGTATGATTGAAAACGTTTCTGGTGTATGAAATGAACAGTATTCCTAGGTGCTGCTATAAATAATATTTTCATATTTAACATTTTCTGTTTTTCCCACAGGTCTCGTCACAACACAGATTCAAGCACTTTTCGCTCCAGGACTCACAAGAGCCCTCAACCTCAGTCTCAATCTCCTCTTAGCCGCAGACCAAGGTGACCATTTTAGATGAATTATTTATCCTCTAATTTTATATGTCATTAACCTTTGTTTAGTTGCATACAGCAGCTGCCTGGAGAAATACCTAATGTTATGCAATGAAGGATGGGTAAAATAAAAAAAATCTAGTAGTCACTATAGACAAATGCACTGAAAGTAACTTTTCCCTGTCACCACTCAGAAATGGTTTGATTCTCTGTGATTCTTTTTCGCAGTCTGTCCCATCCACACGGGAACCCGGTGACAAACTGTCAGGGCAAATATGTTTAATTGATCATGTTTTATTGCACTAGTGACAAAAGAGTCCCAAATCAAACTGATGCACGTTCATACTTCACTCACAACTTGACGCTCCCAGCTGTATAATGACGCTTATTCAACTCAGTGCCTCTGTAGTTGTCTTTGAGCCACTGCAGAGGGGACCATTTCATATGCAGATAAGTACTGGCACAGTGCAGGAAGAGAGGGGGAGGGGGCAAAGAGGGAGAGGGAGACTGACACAGTCTCAGCGCTCCGAGCTGATTTGGCACCCACGGGCCTAATGACACCCGACAAGCCCGAGAGTCGCTCATCAGTCGAAAACTTAACGGACACGTCTTGTGCAAGTCTGGGGTGGGGGAGAAAGTTGCATTTTCCTTCTTGATGAAGCCCTAACAAAGCAGAAAGTAATGACATGTGAAGTTGTGCTGACAGTTGCAGCTGCCTGGCTCCCCGACCGCGCTGCTCACCGGCACTCCCGCGGGCCTATCCTGCGGGCTCCGTAATCATAGCGATGGCGGAGAGACATCTTATTAACATGTCTACTTCCTTTCCTTTACAACCCCCTTCTCAACCATGAGTGGTGAGAAAACAGTGGACTACTCCTTTGTGAATACTGGCAACTGTTCTTCCTAGGCATCAAAGAAGGGTACTTTTAGAGGACGAGCTTGGACCGTGATGTGACCACGTGTATTCTCTCCTCCACAGGTATGACAGCTACGAGGAGTACCAGCACGAGAGGCTGAAAAGGGAGGAGTACCGGCGGGACTACGAGAAGCGGGAGTTTGAAAGGGCCGAGCAGAGAGAGAGGCAAAGGCAAAAAGCAATAGTGAGTCTAATTTCCTCTAACATTTTTTTTCTCCTTTCTTGACTGTACGTCTTTCCTGCAGATGCTGATAAAAGACCATGCAATCACTGCTGTGGCACATGTACAAAATCTTGCAAACACACAAAGAAACCTCCCCCCACCCCACACACACACACACACATTACTTAGGATGACACAGCCTCCAGCCCAGTGCCATGTGCCACTGTGTATCCCTACTGAAAGAATACACACAAAGTGAGTTCCTGAATGATTCAAGCGACAGGCCCTTCCTCTTTATCTCCGGGTTGTGTATTTTTAACATCTCTGTCGTCTGGAAAGACTGTCGAATCTTATTAATCACACCACAGGGGTAAAATGTTAAAATAATGGAGAACAGAAACTAGGAGAGCAAGGAAACGGCCACTCTGGAGCTCTTTTCCCTTTTTCTGTATCTATTTCAAAATTTAGCCTGATGCAGAGAATATCACATTCCTCCCATATCTCTGCTCTCCATGTCTCAGTGTGAAATTACTCAGGTTTCCAGCGGGGTAACGCCACTACCGCCCATAGATAAAGCACACATTAAAATGATGCAGTAATGCAAACCTGGCTTGGCATGCATACATTTGCAGAGATGGAAAGACAAACAATTACAAGCACGAAAGCTCAAGCTGTCAAACAAAGTTTGGGAGGCTAAGGATGTGAAAGTGTCTTCTTCTGTCTGTCTGTCTCCCTCACTCTGTTTTCACTCACACACACACACACACACACATACAGGCAGCCCCCAGGGTGCCATCAAAAAAGGCCGCCTGTTTATCAGTTGTCAGCAACTAAACCCCTAATTCAGCAAATACTTTTTTCCGTCTCAAACAGTATGTAAGCATTAAAGACAGCGGAAAAAGCATAAAAACAGTAATCTGTAGTTAATTTGTGTTTTTCTCTGCAACTTTATCAGGGCTAAGGTGAACTTTAGCACCAGGCAACTGATTTACATACATGTTCCTACTACCCTCAAGACAGCTTTCAAAATTTCAACGGGTCTCAATAGACTTGCCCCAGTAATGGCAAGTAAATGAATGAATAAATAAATAATACTATAGCCCCAGGCTTGTGCTGTATTATATGATTAGCAGATGCAATTAAATTACTCAAAAACTATAATTGCAGCCTGGTGCAGTTTGTTCCTAAATTATTCCACTATGACCCCCTCGTCCTCTAAGGTTCAAGGAAATCCATGTTTTTTGCCCCGTGGCTCACTGCTGCTGCTCTTAATGCTCGCGCTCTCTTGGGAATGAATATCCTTACAATATTAACAGACCACTCATTCACCAGCTTAGTTTGCTATATATTGTGAGTTTGCCTCCCGAGCTGCAAAGAAAGCTTTTTCTGATATATGGCTGAGTCACCCCACAGCTTTATTTTTAGACTTCGCAAAAAAAGAAGAAGCAGCAGCCCCAAACTTAAGACATGGCATCATTTGATAAAAATCACTCTGCCTCTGGTTGATGAGTTGCAGAGAGAAAAATGAATTGTAGTGCCAATGCAGACTGAGGGGCGCTTTATCTGCAACTCCATCAGATAACGGGAAGCAAGCTGAACCAATCACAGAGGAACACAACAGGCAGACAGAGAAGAGGGACAGAAACAGGGGCTCTAAAGTCAGCCGTAGTATCCACAGGAGTGATCAAGACCAATTCATTAGGGCTCGGTGAAGAAAGAGAGGGGAAAAGGAAAAACAGACTCCCCCTTTTAATCTCCTTCCTCCCTTCTGTCTTTCCTCTTAACGAGCAGGAAGAGAGACGGGTGGTGTACGTGGGGCGACTGAGGTCCGACTGCACCCGCACAGAGTTGAAGCGCCGCTTTGAAGTCTTTGGCGAAATTGAAGAATGTGCAGTGAACTTGAGGGACGATGGGTAAGCCCCCAGGACTTTGTGTGCATGTGTGTGTATGTGTGCATCTGTATGGTAGTCTGGTGTTAGTGTGTAGGGGGAGAGGAAACTGCTGTTACTGTTGAACTTAAAGCAAAGGCAAGTGTTGAAGGTCTAAGACAAAGACAGAGCTTTTGTAGTCTCAGAGCGTCTCCCGATCCATCTAGTTCTAGGCCTATGGAGTCCCAAAGATACACTTTTATTGATTCTCTTTTGCATATAAATAGCGTGATCTTCATCTAAGACAAGGCCCTGCTGTTCAGTTATTGTTGCCCCACAGCACCACTCTGACGTATCATTTTCTATTCTTGACCAGGGACAATTTTGGCTTCATCACGTACCGCTACACTTGTGACGCCTTTGCCGCCCTTGAGAACGGACACACCTTACGCAGGTCAAACGAGCCTCAGTTCGAGCTGTGCTTTGGCGGGCAAAAGGAGTTCTGCAAATCACATTACACAGACTTGGGTAAGTGCAGCTTTTGTTGTTCTCTCCATCAGCCCCCTGCAGCCATGCAGTATATTTGTGTAGCTGGGAGGACTGTCAGTGAAAAGAGGGGAAACAAAGGGGGAAATCAGACAGCAAAAAAAAGGCTTGAGTGATGCTTCTAGTTCAAAAGAGACCTATCTTTTCTGGTAAAAAAAAAGAAGTCATATAGCCCTGAATGTGTCCATCAGGCATTAATGGCTCAAAAGAGCAAAGAGAGTTCAGAGGTCAGTCTGTAAACATACCAATAGTTGAGCTCCATCTCTTCCCTGCTAGTAGCTGCAGCATTTTAAGGAAAACAAGGCAGACTCCATCACTCATGTGGACACGGGATGCTTGTTTCTACTTTGTTG
Source organism: Nannoperca obscura (assembly GCA_036024295.1). Classification (NCBI taxonomy): domain Eukaryota; kingdom Metazoa; phylum Chordata; class Actinopteri; order Centrarchiformes; family Percichthyidae; genus Nannoperca; species Nannoperca obscura. Next base: position 3,153 of record JAVQJL010018026.1, on the reverse strand, counting down.
ATATGAAAGGCAACACATTACGGAGAAAGATAGCACTTAAAAGCATGTGTGCAGCTGTGATGTGTTTTGATCTGCTGCTGGATATGTGCGTGGGTGTGGGAATCACTTTAAGAGCGTGGCAGAGAGGAGGGAGGGGTAGAGATGGAATTACGAGGACGAGCAGAAGAAAGACAAGAAAAGAGATGGGGCGATGAAGAGGAAGGTGGGAGCAAGGTGAAGTCCTCTAGAGTGAGGTTCCATCTGCTGCCAGCTGTTACGGAGCCGAAAGGAGTTAGAGCCTCGATGGGGCACATAGGGGCCTGACCATTTACATAGAGGGAGGGGCCACTGTGGCAGCATACTTACTTATGCCTACTTACTTATGCCTACTGCTTCTGTTGGGAGTCAGGATGTTGTGGCCGACTGCAGTAGAGCAGAATTCATCGGGCGCAAGTTAATCCTTAGAGGAAACACGCATGTATGAAGCCGATGTATGTACACGGCTTCTGTATTGATCAGAAACCGAAATCTCAGACAGAAATCTGTGCTCATACGGATGTGGCTGAGGGTTGAATGACGCATTTGATAAATAATTCAAGATATCAATGAAATCAAGGCTTTTTCCTCTGGCAAGATGCCCCACTTTTAACATGTGAAGGAAAAAAGGTACTTTCTTCTCTTTTGTTGGTCGCACTTGTTAGGTGGATTTAGGGGAATTGAGCAGCCATATAAAAACTTAAGCGAGAGATGCCCCATTATGTTAAGTGTTTCACACCGACAAAAAGATAATCTCCTCCAGTTGATGATGACATATAAGCTATGTATTGACTCTTACATCAATACAGACGGCTTTTTTCTCTTGACATTTATTTACCAGCAAAATGTGAGGTCAGGAATGTATAATGACACCGCTACAAGAGGGTCAATGGGTCACTCCAGAGAAAAAGAGCACTTTCCTCAATAAATGAAGCGGTTACTATACATTTTCAAAGCACATGCTTGAAGCCATCAGCTTTTAAAGGGAGGACATGATGAGAAATTGACACACAGAGAAGCAGTTGCTAATCCTAAAGCCTTGAGGATAGACATTATGCCGAGATTGACTAATCAGTCTACTGAAATGGAAAGGCCTTCATTCGACCGCCTCTTTGTCAGGAACAGGCTATTTTGATCGTCCCCATGCTGATCGCACAAGATAAAAAGATTGAGAGGAAGGGAGAATCTTATAATAGTGTGGTATCCAAACCTCTCCCTGTCTTCTCAATCTTATAGGCTCTCGCTTCTTGTTTTTTTTTTTTTTTTTTGGAGACACCGTCCATTAGTTTTAAGTAGAGCACCGGGGTATTTTTCATCCCTCAAGGTGCGCAGTGTGACACAATCCAGCCCTTGGTCATTGCATTAGATCACGACTGGCGCCTTCTAGCTGCCATGGTCATTCCCATTTCTCAAAGCTCTCGGAGTGTGCTGCTGGGCCCTTTGGGGGCCCCATTTGTGAAGCTGTCTGTTGGCAGAGATAAGATACTCTTTATGTATTATCAGGTTGATCAGGAAAAATGGGACATATGAGAGATTGGCAGACAGATAAATGCTTTCACATCTGTTACCTCTGTGTCAAAAAAAGCACTTTTTTCCTACCCTCACTATTTGAAGTCATTGGTAATAGTTGCTATGTAAACATGCAGTTATGGATTGAGACACTTTCTCAGGACATCATCCAGTATAGAACCCATTGTAAAACGTTACCTTTAAGGCAGACTCTGGGCATACATGGGCTGTGCATTATCTTGTATTTTTTATCATGTTTTCACGTCAAAACTATACTTAATGTATTCAAAGATGGGGATCAAATTATTTTCATTTTTAGGAAGATGCCGATCTAAAAAATCACGATCAGATAAACACTGTGCTACACATGACCGAGCATTAATGGTGCAAAGGCAGAATATTCTGTGAGCTCCAACCACCATGTTTTCTGAGAACACAAAGGTCAACCTCTTGTTTTATGTGCATATTCAAAGAAATCCTGCTCTGCTCAACACTGACCACAATCCCACTTGCCGCTTTCAGACTCCCATTCTGATGACTTTGATCCAGCCTCCACAAAAAGCAAGTATGACTCCATGGATTTTGACAGCTTGCTGAGGGAGGCGCAGCGCAGCCTGAGAAGGTAACCAGTTCAGTGGCACCTGCTGTCTGTCACAAAGAGGGACTTCTGATACCTCATTGTTGTTTCTCGCTCCTTTGACGACGAGACTACCAGAAGTTTTATGCTCTATGTCATAGAGTATATAAGAATAAGTCTATAGACCTATATCAATATAAATGAATATATCACAAATAAAGTTTACATGAACATAGCTGCTGAAGAGCTGGGAAGAGACATTGCATTCTGGGAAAGCCAGTGAACCCTCAGAACCTGGTGCACCAGGTTTGGTGCACTCTACTGCTGTACAACCATTAGTGAAAGAAGAAAAAAAAAAAAACGTTCCTGATTTTTTTCTTTTCTTCTCCAAGCACTACAATGCCCACAATTCTTTGGGAGTGAAAACGTGCAGCTTGTTCAGCCAGATTTGTTTTCTTTTGCTGTTGATTTTTCTTTCTTTTTTTCCTTTTAAATCTGGTGTTTGGATCTAGTGTTACATTACAAACAAGAGTATCGGGAATTGTATCTTGGAGGTAAAATTCTCAAGGTAATATTGTTGTCTACATTTTAAGGAGAAATGTAGCTGTGTATTTACAAATACTATAAAAAGGAATATTTTTATTTTATGTACATATCAGATAAAGTTCTTTATTTGTTACAGCTATGCACTGTAAAATGCAGCCTTTTTTAAAAATGAGGAGAACATTTCTTAATTCAGAATGTCAATCTGTAGTAATTACAATACTGTAAAACATATTGTACACCTACATGATGTTTAGCAGACATGATATGATTGTAAAAAAGAAAAAAAATGCGACTGCTCATTTTGAGGGAGCATGTGAACAAACGTCCTTTTTTAAGTTATTTTGTTGGGGAAAAAAACTGTCAACCATGTATAGTTTTCTCTGTTTATAAAGTTTCTCAATCAGTGTTTTTGCTTATACAACCAGTATAAAATGCATTTTTAACGTGTTTTTCATGATTGTCAAAAAAGTACCCCATTTTTTTATTAATTATTCTGAAGCAATCAG
>JAVQJL010018004.1:0-10006 GCA_036024295.1 Nannoperca obscura | reverse complement strand
AAAAAAGAAATGCATGACAAACTGGTTAGAGGAATCAGAGTTCTTTTTACTTTATTCTAACATCTCAGCTTAGTTCTGATGATTCCTGAATTAGAATCTCTTCATTTGCAGAGTAAAGTCTCAGGGAGTGCTTGGTATAGCCATAATGAATGCAGACTTAATTAGCGGACAACAACATAAAGAACAGTTACAAAGTAACGTCTGCTACAAAGAGAACGTAAACAGCTTGCCTGTGAATGGTTTGCAAAGTAGCATCTCACCCAAATGAATGAGTTAGTTGTTGTCTTTGTTCACAGACTTCCCCTGGCTGCACTCTGCCAGTGTAGTCTGACGTACACTGCTTGGTCCTTTCTCAGTGCTAGCATCTTTGCTAACATCGACAAAGATGAGCTTTGCCCGTAGATGGTACTTTAGACTTGATGTGCTTCGGTGGAAAGACAGTTCATCACTGCAATATGTGCACACAACTTTGGTTTTATCTAAACCTCCATTTGGAAGCTTTTTAAAATGAAATTTGCCGTTCCGCACACTGGGGAATGTCTCCTCAGTCATCGTGTTGTCTGCGTTCACCGCAACTTTTAGTTATTCAGTCAGGTAAAAGTTTGTGCTGGAATTATGGGAGGAAGTTGGGGTCAGACTTGGTAATACGATTAATTAGCATTAACATTTTTATTGCGTTAATATTTCCAGATTAATCTCAAGCGTTAACGTTGACAGCGTTAACGTTGGCCCTAATTAAATTAAAAGGTTACTTAATGTGATTAGATAATTTTACAAATATTCATACACTTCATAAAATTCAACACAATTGTAACAGTAAAATATTCTAAAATAATGTGAAATATTATTCGCTGTTGTTTGATTTGGACATTTCTTTCATAAGAACGTCCAAAAGCATTACAAAAGTCACATGTGACTACTTGAACTTGCCAGAACCTGCTGCAATACGGCGTTGGCAAGCTGGATGCCGCATCTCCGTGTATATAGCTATGGTTAAATATAATGTCATAAAAATAAAAAGCAATCATTTCTTTTCCTGATGTAATACTTTTTTGGCAATGTTTTGGTGTGTTCTATGTGTTGTTCTGAGAGCATTTGATGATGTTTCCACTCTTTTGTCCTTTCTGACTTCAGTCCAGTGTAAGGCCAAGTTCCAGTCTCCCAGTTTCCATGTAGACCAGCCCATCCAACTCCAAGTTTTCCTCCGAGCCGACTGTCCTCATCCTGTAGCATTCAGCAAGCTGGCTGTCAGCCTCAGTAACCAGGTAACACTCTACACAAATGGAATAAATGGAGGAAAAATTGCTAATGACTGATTGTAGGATTTTCTCCACACAAACAAAACACTGCGATAGTAAAGGGTTGTTCAGCCAGCAGTTATATTCTAGCAGTCTGATTTATTAGGGTGGAACCAACCGTTTCTATGAGAGCTAAACAACAAATGTAGGAACATTTTAAATGGTTCATATTTGGGAAATGTACTTATGGGTAAACATATTCATGTAAATAAAACACAGAAAATGCATTTTTTTTTCACACAGGTAGGTACTTACTTTACACAAATATCCCAACCAGTCCTGGAACTGAAACAGTGGCAATGTTTTCCTAAATATGACAAAATAATGATGTGTTTTTATGTGTGTGTGTAGGAGTACAACCAGTGGTGTGTGGTGGAGTCTTCAGGTCAGGAGAGTATGAGCCTGTTGCCAGGAAAAACCAAATGCTACAACTTTAGCTTTGTAGCCAAGACTGAAGACGTTGGCAGGAAGATAGAGGTGTGTGTGTGTGTGTGTGTGTGTGTGTGTGTGTGCGCGTGCGCGCGCGTGCGCGCGCGTGCGCGCGTGTGTGTGTGTCAGTCACAGAGACATTCTCACTCACTGTGTGTGATGCTTGGTATACACATTTAGATGACAGGTATTGAGATGATGCTGGGTGGTGACAGCAGCCGCTGTGTGTTTGTGAGCTGGAGAGGGGCGGGTGGAGATGCAGCCTCTACCCATGAAGCCTTGCAGGCTAGCAGGTCATCACGTCGATGGGGACGGTGCGTGAAGGCACGTCAAGAGCTGGACTGGGACAGCCTGACCATGCAGCACAGTACCATGTAAGGCTTTGTTCAGATGCAACCCAATCTCTGTGTTCCTAGAAAAGTTATTACTTTATCTGACCGTTTGTGCTATCAGATATTATAACAGACATGTGAAACATGTAGTTTGTTTATTCCTCTTTGTTGTGTAGGGTAATCTCCAGAGTCCCAAAGATCTCTGTTCAGCTGAGCCACCAGCCTCCTGCTCTCCACAATGAAATGTACTGCATCAGCCTCACTGTTCAATCACAGGAGGAGGGCGTGGCAAAGGGTGTTAACCTGACAGCTGGCCTCAAACCAGGTACACTGATACAAGGACAACATAAATACTGTAACAGCATGAGGCTCCCACTGTAACCACAAATACTTGTTTTCCCATCTCTCTGTGTGTACACTGTGTTTTATAAAGTGAGCTTTACAGGTGTTGGTAATTTTTCATTTTGAACAAAGCATAGGCTAGCTGTTTCCCCCTGCTTCCAGTCTTTATGCTAAGCTAGGCTAACCACATCCTGACTCCAGCTTTGTACTAAACACACAGACATGAGACTGATATTGATCTCCTTATCACTCTCTTACTCTCCTTTAATCTTTTTAACAACATTAACACCAGTCTTAAAAGTAATATTATAGTCCTTTGTCTGGTAGAGCACTTATGAGCTTTTTATTACAACAGTTTGAAATGGGAAAACTGCCATTATTTCAAATGTGTGGCATAACTTCAGTGTATACTATGTGGTTTTGTGTCTTGATTTATCTGTCCAGGCCAGGATGCCAATCTAGGCCAGACCACGCATGTGACACTCGATGGCTCAATGGTGTGTGATGACACTGCACCTGCCCTGCTCCCTGACGTACCTCTAGGAGATCTGAAACCAGGCCAAAAGGTACACAAATGTTTATTTTCCAAAGAAACTCACATAACACAACATTTTCTACATTGTAACTTCCTTATATGCACACCTGCCTACAGGTGAAGGTAGTAATTGTGTGTTTATTTGTCTCTAGTTGGAGAGATGTGTATATGTGAAGTGTGTGTCAACTGGACCAAGGGTCTTCCTGTTCCACGTGGCCTACAGCATTGATACCACAGTGGATGGACGTCACATTGTCTGCAAATGTCATAAGGTAAAGAGCCTCCTCTGACTAGCAGACATAGCAATTTTACATTGTGTTGTGCAAGTTTAAATTAGAGACCTCAGCACTCATCTGTTTTACTCCTCTCTTGTTCTGTTGTCTTCCAGGATGAGACAGTTACCATAGAGACGCTGGTACCATTTGAGGTGTCTGTCAAGTTTGTGTCCACCAAGGTCTGTAGCTGACGCTTTATTTGTTGATTTATAAAGTTCGGTTTCTGCTCTTAGTTTTAATCAATTTATCTTTTCTAGTGCAGGTTGTTCCCATAAACACTGTATTTATAATGGACTCTGTCAGTCATTATGTGTTGCCATGTCTTCGCTAAATGTATCTTTTACTACTTTAGTGTTATTAGCATGTTCTTCAGGGGCAACTGACAGAAAAAAGCAGAGCAGTATGGACAGATTTCAATTGTTGGTTTACAGAGAGAGTCTGGAGATTTGGGTGGTGCAGTAGCAGGTGTCATGCCTGGTGAGAGATGATTTTATTGTGATTATTATTATCATCTGTGCTTCTGTGTGTGTATGCAGTTTGAGCCATTGGACCGGATAGCAGTGGACATCCCCTTTCTGTTGATGACAGACATCCTGTCATCATCTCCTTGGCCTCTTCTGTTGGCCTCCTCCTCCCTGCAGCTACTTACTATGACCAGCAACACACCACAGCTTCATTCTCAGCTACAGGAAGGTACCTGACACATTTGAACTTATCTTACAAACACTGTTTTACATACATAGCTGTAAAACATGTAATGTAAATATTATGTCTGTGTGTGTGTGTGTGTGTGTGTGTGTGTGTGTGTGTGTGTTCAGTGGTTCTGCAGACAGGTGAGTGTGCCAGTGAGTGTTTCTGTCTCCGGTGTCCACCACTGTCCAACAGCAATAGCACTGTAGCTACAGGACAGTACCTGATATCATGGAGGAGGTATGTATGCACGCACACACACACACACACACACAAAGAGGATGTTGCTTGTGAAGCTCTTAACTCTGTTTGAACTCTGTTGTACAGAAAGTCCTCCGGTGCAGACAGTCCTCTCATCCAAACTACAGTCACTCTACCTCATGTCATCCTGGAATTTGTTCCTCTTTACATCCATGCTGGTCAGTCAAGTGAATGTACACTTCACATGCACTGTACACATGGAAAAACTGACACGCGGCACAAAAAAACAAAACAAAACAAACAAAAATAATATATATAAAATAAAATATATATATATACACACACACACATATATATAAAACAGTCAGTTGTGCTGTATGTTTTTGTTTCTGTGTAGATTTGCCATCATTTGGCCGAGTCAGAGAGTCTCTTTCAGTTCGTTACCACATAGAAAACAGAACTGCTCTGGTGCAGGAGGTGGAGATGGCTGTCGAACCTTCTGATGCCTTCATGTTCTCTGGACTCAAACAGGTACAATTGTGCTCACAAAGATTTGGCAAATAGAAGACGAAATCAATTCCTAAATGCATCTGTGGTAACTGAACAAATGAATAACAAAGTGTTTTTTTGAGTTTTATATATGTGTCTAAAGGTTGTAGGCCATTTTCTTTCACTAACTCAAATTGTATCATTCAACGCTTATCAGGCCCAATTAGGCCAAGCCAATATGGAGACCCGAGACAGTTACAGGTTTTAAACTTAATTGCAGTTTTGATATTATTGCTGGCACAAACCTTTATTCACTTTCAGAATTTAAAATGTGTACTTGAGTAATGAATGCATGGACAAGAACATAGATTTATAATGCGTGTGTGTGCAGGTGCGTCTGCGTATCCTTCCTGGCTCAGAGCAGCAGATGCTGTATAACTATTACCCGCTGATGGCTGGTTACCAAACACTACCACAGCTCAACATCAGCCTGCCCCGCTGCCCAACCACCAACACAAACACCCTGAGACGCTTTCTGCCCCAACGCATCTTTGTCAAGGTAACACACACACACACACACACACACGCACGCGCGCGCGCACACACACACACACACACACACACACACACACACACACACACACACACACACACACACACAAAGAGGATGTTGCTTGTGAAGCTCTTAACTCTGTTTGAACTCTGAACACATTGTTATCTGAATATGAAGATATTCAACGTTCCGAAGCATCTATTTCTTTCTCTTTGTCCTCAGCCTCAGGGTCGACAGCTGGATGATGCCTCCATTGCTGCAGCTTGAGAAGAACTGTTTACTGTAAATATGAAAACAAAGTAACATTGTGTAGGTTGTTGTAGATGTATGATTTCTCACAGATGACCATATTAACACTATTTGTTTCACGTTGTTATGTGAAGACCAAACATCAGGAGACATTTGTTTCTGGGGTTTCTGTTCATAGTAAATGTGATGACATGATGAGCATTACAGAATGAAGGTAAATGAACTGATACAATGATGTTCATTTAACAAGCATTTATGATTGTCGGATGTGAACAATATGGAGATTGGGTAGAGTTGGGTACATGAAAATTGAATGTGATGACATTTTTATTAAATTGAAGTAATGTTGTGACTGTTAACGGTGTTTAATTGTGTAGTCTGTTTCCACTGGTCATGTGATAGGATGTATACTTAGCCACACAATACATTGCACCACAGAAATGTATAAGTTAGTTATTGCAGGAGATGTGGAGAACATGGCGGTATAGACATTATGATGACCAAGGTAGCCTCACTATACTACCGTGCAATTTCACATGTACAGTGGTGCCAAAATCTCTATAATGTTTTCTATAACATAGAACATTTAAAAGAATTTCAATACTTTATTATATAGCAACATGTTATAAAGTTTAATTATAAAAAATAAATAAAAAGCAGGACATCCAGGAGTACTCCTAATAGGGCTTAATTGCATAAGTGACATTTCATAAACATTTTGTCAGTGTTAGTATTATCTGACTGCTTAAGACAGTGGGCTACCACACTCTTTCGGACGAGAGAACTAATAGTGGACACCATGTCCATGGGGTTCAAGAGGACTCACCTGCTCTGAGGGCTGGTCTGGAGCCTTCCTTTGACTTAATTCTCTTTATAAGAAAAGCCCGACTTAATTAAGAAAGTGACAAGCTAATCTGTTGACCAAAACCTTCATCCCCAAAGATGGAAGAAGCAGCTTGCTCATGGTAGGAATGTTAGGTCTTTGTAAATATAAGAGTTGGCCTAGACCTGCTCTATATAAAAAAAATGCCCTGAGATAACTTTGTTATGATATGGTAAAAAGCCTTTTTCCTGGATGGGCAGAAATATTCAAAGTAAACACCACACTGGTTTACACACCTCTGGCTCTACTGCGCTTGCCCGGCCAATCAGGACCAACTCTCGTTGAGGCAAGATGTCTAGTCGCGATAGTTCGTGGGAGCTGTATTCAAACCGGGCGGTTTAACAGACAACTGGTCGGTGAGTAACAAAATGCGTTTATTTGTTGTTCTCGTTCATATATTGTGTCCATGATATAGCCATAGTCTATACCAATTCAATAAATGCTGTTTAGAGTTACTTAGTCGCTCGGTTCAAGGACATTTCTCGAGTTAATTGTCTTTCGTCTGATTAATAACAAGTAGTCCAAGCGATAAAGATGACGTTAGCTAGCCACGTATCTCGGAACGTTAGCCGATTCCGCATTTGCTATTTATCAAGTTCTTGGTGACTATTTATTTGTGGTTTTGTCATCTCTTTGTGGTTGTAAACTACATTTTCAAAAGTTGCAAGCACCCTCTATTTAACGCAGGGTTAACGTTACTAGGACATGACGTTAGTTATTACTCATGTTTGTGTAGTTGGATAAACACTTCAGCATTTCTGTGGTTCAGACTTGTACATATATTGCCACCATGCTAAACTAACAGTGGTCTGAGAGGTTATGTGTACAAAAATAAATACACTGCAACGCACACTAATACAGATAGAGGAACAATAAAAGAAAAATAAATATTATTATTGGTTGGTCAACATATGATTGGTTGACCAAATGACTTATTAAGCAAGAAACAGTACTAAATCAATACTTATGTAATATCTCGTCAGAGGCCAGTTGTGGATGCAAAATCGGGTAAAGGCTATCCTAAAACCTCACAAATCCGTTGAAATTCAGCATTCTTGTTCATTTGTGAGACATGTGCTGGGTTCCTGTGAGCATGGCACTGGAAGCATTAAGCAGGTTTTAGAAATATTACTTTCCCCAGATGGCAGCAGAAGAAGAGATACAGCGGCTGAGGAGCCAGCTGAGGCAGCGGGAGGAGCAGGTCCACCAGGCTGCCCAAGCTGGCTTGGATCTCCTCAACCAGCAGATGGAACTGCAGAACAGACTGGATGAACAGAGAGTGGAGATGACCAATGCACTTGAGGTATGACACTGCACTTCAGAGGGTCAGCTTACATTTATTTTTAGGGGCACTAGTCACATTCTTCTTATTTTTACCTGAATATATGCTGTGAGGTCTTATTCAGAAGATTATTCAGAATGATCAGGGCATTGTTTCAAACTTCTACACTTGTCTGTGTTGTGTGTGTGTGTGTGTCAAGGCCCTCGAGCAAGACAAGTACACCCTGCAAAAGGAAGTGGAGTTAAAGACTCGGATGCTTGAGTCACTCCAGTCAGACTATGACTGCGTGAAGACCCAGCAGGGACAGCAGCTTCAGGAACAACAAGAACATCTGGACCGGAGCCACAGTACATCTCTAAGTGAGCTCCACAAAAAGGTACAACTGCCTACATGAGCTGGTCTTGATTTAAAAAAACAAAAAACAAATGCTCATTGGCTTTGGCTCTCTGTCACGGTTTACTGGGACACCTGAATAGAACAGAGCCATCATCAAGTTATTAGTAACAATGAGCTTTTCAAGTCAAAATCTTAAACCAACAAAGAGTGTGTAATTTGAAAGACGTTCATTGACGAACACACAAGGAATAATCACAAACTCTCCAGCTCTATAACTTAGCCTCTTAAAACTCACCAAACACTATCAACAAACAGCTGTCAAGTTAGAGACTAGCTGGTGAACATAATGGAGCATTTAGCAGCTAAAGAGACAGATATTTTTCTCAGGAGTTTGATGAAGACCATAACAGAAGTAAAAGGAGAGTGAATATCCGACTTAAGCTGGAGCAGGAAAGAGAGCAGAAGGAAGGAGAAAATACAGTAGTACAGTTCTACATAGAGATGTAAAGTAATGGTATTGATAATAATAATAATAAAAAAATAATACTAATAGAAATATAATAGTAATACTAACAATAATATCATTGTCCTTTGAAATTGTAGAGGTCCTTATGATCCATGTGATTTAAGGAAAGAGCAGAAGGCAAGATATAGATTATTATAGTGGTGGAATGAAGAATCAGTGGTTTTGTGTATGATCAGTCTTTGGGACAATATCAGGGCATTTCATTCTATAAAGTAATAGGTGATGTGCCTTGCTTTGTGTGTTTTCAGATTCTGAGTCAGCAGTCAGCTCTGGAGGAATCCCAGCTGAATGAGAAACAGCTGAGACACAAACTGGAGGTGCAGACTGAGACTCTGAATAACAAACTGGAGGAGCTGCGAGCTCTGAATGAACTCACCCAGAGCTCCATGACATCGGAGATGATGGAGGTGCAGATGACCATTATGGAGCTGGAGAACACTAAGGTGATGTGGAGCAGCTAAAACCAAGTGTTTCTGGAGTTGCTCGTTTATTTCTATTTTGGACAATTGTTCTTTGAGGTATTAATCCCCAAAGGCTACCACCTTCATTTTTCTGCAGCAGTGCCAATCCTGATCTGTGCATATTCCATGTTGTGTCTTTGCCTTCCTCCATCCGATGGAGTTGTATTAATAAGTCAGGTGAATGGATTTAATCTGCCAGGTGGAGTTGGAGCAAGCACTGCAGGAATCTCAGTACAGAGAGCAGCAGCTGGAGCTGACCAATAGCAGCCTGCAGCGCCATCTGGAGCGAATCACAGAGGAGAAAGAGGAACGAGAGAGGGAGGCTGTTTCCTGGTTTAATGCCTTAGAGGTAAACATAACTCAATTTAACTACGCTTGTATATACCTATTTTGTTTTTATGGGGGCCAGAAGTGCCACGTAGAAGTGGAATACATCATCTGAGATCTGGGAACCTAAAGATTAATTTGAGAAGCAGCTCAGCACCATGTGTCAAGTTTTTCTAGTCATAAATGTGACTGCCTCCTTATTGTCAATATACCTAGGAAAGCCATACATCCTCTGGCTGCCCGGTCTCTAGTTTATGGTTGTACAGTTTCATTCTAAAGGTCACAATAGGTCATATTTTAAAGTGGCCTCACTACAATGAAATGGCTACTGTGGAGACTAGCATCATCACACATGAAAACAATGGGGCTCATTGAATCCAAACAAGTATCAGCTTCCCCTCCTAGTACGCAGAAATATTTTTAAAATAGGCATAAAGAACACACTTATACTTCATGCAGAAGACTACATGGTTTTTGACCCAAACTGCATGGGATTAGCATAAAGTGGGCAGGTCTGTGAAGGGGGGACTCGTAGGTACCCATAGAACCCATTTCAGTGTTTCCCACAGGATTTCATGATCAACTGATCAACTGAGTCACATGGGGAAACAACTGAGTCACACGGGGAAACTTTTCCTATTTTCTTATCTAGACCAACTACTTAACCACTTACCCCAAACCATAGATATAAAACAGTAGACGTATAATAATACCGTACCATTCCAGAATGGAACCAGATATGGCAGCCATCGTACCTGGGTCCAGTTTAAGCTTGCTGTCATTGGAACCTATGTTGAA
>JAVQJL010018003.1:0-13374 GCA_036024295.1 Nannoperca obscura | reverse complement strand
ACCATTAATCAGTATCCCACCATGCATTCAGTAATGTCGGTTATATATACTCATAGCATAGTGTGTGGGTGTGTGTGTGTGTGTGTGTGTGTGTGTGTGTGTGTGTGTGTGTGTGCGTGTGTGTGTGTGTAGGAGAGCATATCACATGGACGGAAATGTCTTCTCATTTTGAATATGTCTGCTAATTAAATGAAAAGCTGATGCTCTTGAAATATACCGTATTTCTATAAAGGCATCCACAACACCACTGAGTGAATAGAATTTTCAACATCTCTCTATGTCAATTTTCCGACACTGTAGATTGCAGATAAATCCGTGAAATTCTTGTGCTTCCTGGGACAGAATCATTACAGGGAAATGGAACCATGTCGGAGGGGGTGCATTAGCCTGAAGGCTCTCTTGCATGTCTTTTTGTCCGCTGATTCTCATGGATTTTATAGGACTCTAGCTGGTAAAGTGCCGGCTCGGTTGCTCTTTGCTCTGTCACAAAGACTGTAGAGGCAACTGGACGCGTAGAGAGTCAAAATAACCTTAACCTGAGGACCCCGGCTTGAGATGTGTTAAAGATAAGCATCTGCATGTAGGAAGTGAAAACAGAACATTCCTTTTCAGATAAATCAAATTAAAAGTATTTATCAGTACAGTAATTATTAATTATTATCTTTAACAAGGATAATGAACCTTGCAGGTTTTATAATTACGAAGTACATCATTACAATTCTTTTATCTCATCACTGTAATGAAGCACTTGTACATGGTGACATTGTACAAGCTTTGAATTTGGCAGGAGATGAAAGGTGAAAAGTGTTTGATGAGCTCCACTGCTGCCCTCTGAATACCGTCATCACTGGAGCTTACAAGGACATTTTTGTCTGTTTTTGCCTTTATTCGCATTATTTGGTTGTAGAAGAATGGCAGAAACAATCTGCAGAAAAATCTTACATTAGCATGAGCATTCTGAAGGGGCCACGGCTGAGTTGCCAGGTCCAAAACAAATCAGAGGATGTGGGCTGTTGCCTCTTGTGAAAGCACTTGCTGCTCGCATTTTTGACCCCAACAGTTCTCTCCTTTCCTTTTTTTTTATTTACCACATTCTTGATTTGAGTTGTTCCTTTGTCCTGCACAACTGTGCACAGACCCTTCCATTCATCTTAGCTGGAGAAATGATGTCGGAGCCTGGCTAATGCTGCACTTCTTCACAGCATAGGCCTCTCATTAAATATGACATTCTTCACGCGGATGTATGTTTGGAAGGAATCAGTTATATAGCACTGTAGCTCTGCTCGGTATACCATCTCATGATGTGTTCATTTTATCAGATGGGATATTATATTGCAGTAATTGAAGCAATGCATAAACATAATGTGTCTAAGCCACAGTTGTTATGTGAAAGAAGTATTTAAATCATTTTCTAAAGTTGTGCCTGCTCCATTATGTACACATTATTAGGTAGTCTGCTTACAGTATGTGCACACATTATATATTATGTATGGGAGAGTAGGGCTGCCTGTAACAGCAGTAGCCATCATATGCTCTATACTGTGGGCTTGTGCTTGTGCCACTCTACAAGCTGGCTGAATGAGAATTCTGTCGGAACAATAGGCCTGTTAATTGATTTTGTCTCCAGTAACGGGCAAAAATTGAAAGGGAGAACCAATCTAAAAAATTCCCCCCTCTAGACACTTACTGTCATTCCTTATCAATTTTCAACCTCCAATCCCGTTCCAGCCAAGTTCAATTTCAGCTGCCTCGTGGCCACTGGACTTTCTTGACAGATTGCAGGACCTTTTGCAACTTGGGTTTCTGAGTCCTGCTGTTTTTGTAAATATGGGAGAGGAGGAGGAGGAACTGGAAGAACAGTTCAGGACAAGAGAACGCTGAACACTGAGGATGACACAGAGAAAGAGACGGACAAAGAGAGGCCCTCAGATTGACAATAGCTAAATAGTCTTAGTGGAACCAAAAAAACCCAGCAGATTTCAAAACAAATGGTCAAATCTTAGGGTCTAAAAGATTTTACACTGACTTAGTCATTTTTTCTCCTCAAAGTTTAATCTTGTTTTGCACCTTTGAATCCAGAAGAAAGCATGACAGATTTTGTGTCCCAAGAGAAGTGCTGATATTTTGGAACAGTTTTATGACCACCATAGCACCATACCGAAGCTGTTACACGAATGCTGCAGGATTATTCCGGAGGACAGTTTTAACCATTTTGCTTAAATCATAGAAATAGAAAATGACACTGATCGGATTCATAATTCTAAACTGCATGTCAGCTGATGCATGGCCGCTATTATGCAAATGCACACATTTAAACAGTCATTTACATCAGTGGCCGAGGATGGAGGTTTTATTTACTGTTTCGATGAATCATAATAAGTAGAGGCGAGCCGGTTTAGGGAATTGGAATGGAATGGAGGCAGAGATGGAGGGACGGTCAATGAATGCACATATTTCTTCGCCCATCGTGTCAGAGACAAAGACCAGTTGTCGTTAACCTCACTTTAATCTCCGTGGTACTTCACAGTTCAAGCCAGTTCAAACACATCAAGCCCGTACTATTTCAAGAAACTTCCTGTTCAAAGTTTTGTGTATTTCTGGGTATTAGAAACAGAAAATGCAAACACCAAGCTAATGCTTTTATTAGCAAAACCAGTTTTGTACATTTGCTTTTCTGTAAAAAATGTTTGGTGAATTATACAATACAAGACCTTTATTTATGTATTTGTTCTCTTTTGTAATTGTAACTTTATCTTATCATGGTGTATTTGTTTCATTTTATTGTATCTAACTACCTTTTTAGAATTGTCTATCTACTGTGAAGACTTTTTTAAAAAGTGCTTTAAATTAGTTGTTGTTTTTCTCTGTAGAATTGCAGTAAACTCAAGACAAGTTATACTTTTCCCGTATACTGAACTGTTGCCAAATTAGGTTATGTCAGTGAGTCTGGTGATTGTAGTTTTACTTATCACAACTTGGGTGTTATTTGTGTAGGTTTGCCTACAATTCCTATTGGTACAGGTAATAATAACATTTGTTTAATTGTTGAGATCTGGGAGAACAGTAACATTGGTAAAGAAAATTCAGTTGGGGCAAGAAACACAAGCAGTCACACAGTCAGACAAGTTGTAAACAAGTCAACAGTAAGCTTCTAAGCACCACCTATTTTGCAAAGACGTGCATATGAATTTTTCTGTGCCACCTTCAGCTGTGACTGGGCCTTAAAGTGGCTACAATCGACATTTGTATAAAAAGATATCAAATAACAATGTGAATGGGTTTATTGCAATCATGAATACAGATCATTCTCACAAGTGTTAGCTCATTGTTTAGCTGCCCAGCCCGCAACCTTACTGTTTTGGTTCATTCTTTGGGTCCCATCTCCCAATAGCGTCATCTTCAGTTGCAGAAGGCAGATCTTTTCAGAGTTAAAAATCTAGCTCTGCACCAAACAGCAGACAAACACAGTTAGCCACTAGCTGGTTAACATAGCAGAGCATTTAGTAGCTTAAGAGCCAGCTATTTCCCTGATTCAACTTTGACCTGCTGCACAATGGTAGTTGGCGCTCAGTTTTCCTGTGAAATAAGGAATTATGACCGACATACTGGGTGTGCTGTTGGTTTCATCTCCACATAAAATGGTTCCAACTTATATATTTCTTTTTAATTTATTTAACCTGGAGTAAACGACTCACTGAGATTAAAAATCTTTTTAGTGTCTTTGCCATGACAAATAACATGGTTGCAGACATAAAACAAAACATAAAACAAGAACAAATTACAAATTTATAAGATCTCAAAGAATTCGTCAACATTCTAAACATGTACAGCCAGAAGTACCTGTGTCTAAGTCATTTACAATCACTTTAAATGCGTCCAATGAGACCAGCTACTGAAGATTCAGGTGACATAGCAGCTGATTCCAGCCGAGGGAGCAGCTTATTTAAATGCCCTTTTTCCCAGTTCAGTACGGACTTTGGGGACAGTTAAAAGAAATAAGTCCTGGGATCGAAGACAATAACTTCCCCTGCTTTGTTGTAAGATGTGGGGCCATAGGTAGGAAGGAAGTAGTCCTAGAACAGCCTTAAAAGTATGCCAACGGTTTAGTCTACGGATGGACAGAGAGACAGCAGACCATCCAACCCGAGCAATGGTGAGACAGTATCCAGCATGTGTAGGCACTGTGAAGATGCATGCATGTATATAATGTTGCCATAGTCCAGCACAGACATACAGGTGTCATCGACAAGTCTCGTTTCAGCCTCCAAGGAAAAGCAAGATTTGTTTTTAAATAGAAACCCAATTTCAATTTTAGTCTTTTCACCTTCTGAATGTGAGGCTTGAAAATGAGAGTGAGTCATCAATTATAATTCCAAGGTACTTGTATTCAAATACAGATTCAATGTCCGAGCCCTGAGAAGTGCTGATAGACGGATGGTTAAGCGACTCTAAATCTTTTGACTACTTGTGTTTCTTGCCCTGTGTGACTTTGTTGTAGCAATATAATGTGTTCCCAGATTTCAGCAATTACTTTTAGTACAACGTTATCATAGGCCAAAACTACAAAAAAAAACAACTCTTTAACCCAGACTGTGATATCAGATATATTTTTTAAGTTCAATTTTTAACTATAGGAGTAAAGAATCTACTGACTTTGTCAGCCAGTGGGGAGTATGTGGTGTTGAAGGCTGACCTAACAGCATAGACACCAAACATCTTACCCTGATACATCCTCTCATCTCTACTAGTACTGAGGTTGTGATGGTTGTGAACAGACTCACACCACTGCAAACTAAAACACAACCCTGTGTTGTCAAACTTTCTGTGTGCTCACAGTCATACACACTGGCAGAAACATCTCTTTTTCAAGAGCACAATCTGAAAAACTTAATCATATTCATTTCCTTTCACGGTTACATTGTTTTTGATGATTAACATTGACCATAAATAATTACCTGTCTGTGTTTAATATGAATACTAGCAATTTATTTTACTGTATCGGTCATATTTTCTGCTTTTGTCAGGGCTTTTGCAATGAAGTTGTTATGGTGCATCATACTGTGTGTGTATGTATATATATATATATATATATATATATATATATACACACACACACTTATGAGGACCCTCCAAGGGAATGCGCTGCACATCCTGGAGGGGACAGCAGGAGAGATTGTACTTATCAGGATGCTCCCACTCTGACTGTCATTTGTAATGCAGAGGTGCAGTCCATGCATCCTGTCAACCCAGAGACGATGCGGACATTGAAAAATTGGTGGCTGTTTTCACTCCCCTCCCCTCCGGCCTCCCCCAATCTCTGACTGTCTTATCTAGGGTGCTCCAGCACTGTGCTCATCTACAGAAAGCTGGAGAAGACAATACAGTACAGCTGTTTCCACCTCACACACTCTGCTAAAACCCACTCTGCCAGCAGATAGTTAATCTTGCATTGCCTATAATAGTGCTGTTGAGGTTCCTCGTGCTGGTACAATGTAGGGACTTAACCAGTCAATGCTGCAAACAGTTTTCAATGTAGACCGCCTGGTTGTTTTATTCAGTGTTATGACACATAACTGGATCACCAAGTGTTTTATTTGAAATCAGGAAACAGTATGAGTATGTGAAATCAAAATCTTATCTTGGGAATCATATTTCCCAAAGGTTTATTTTTATCAAGAAGCATTTGTGTTCTAGAAGAGTGGAGAGGTGAGAATTGATAACGACAGTTAGAAGGCAGGGATTTAACTGTGCACAGTTTCTTTTTTCCGTAAAGTTAGGGACTGTGCATAACATATTCAGCCTAACTCTAACTGCAAGACATAACATACCGTCTTAGTTGTTTGTTTGTAAGGGATGCACTTACAATTTGAGGACATCTAGCCCTTGTGTTCTCCTGTGCATGTTAAATGCAGTCGCTTTGGGCAGGTGGATGCCAAACTAATACATAAATTAGATTGCAAAGATTGTAACAGTAACAAATCGATGGTTGTTCAGGATGTAAGCGCAAGTTGGATAATGATGAAAGCTTAAGTTTTAGTCAAAGGCAGTGGAGAGAAGTTTTTAGTCCGGGTTGAAAGGAAGTAAAAGTTGTCTTATTACAAGCTTTATGTTGCATGTTGAACGATAAACAGACAGCTACCACTTGGCTGCCAATTGACCATGCTCCCTATCAGTTATCTGATGAAATGGTATTTATTTACAGTTTTGCAATTTGCCACTGTGACAAACAGCAGGAAGAGCAATATTCCACATTTGTAGTTTGCAATAACAAGTGAAGTTTCCTCTCCTTGATGCGGCGGTTGAATCCATTTTTATACAATTATGTTTGGTTTGTTATCTACCTTTGTATAGTGATCGATCTCACAGCTGGTTAAACTGTTTTTTTATGGTGAAGTTGTGGTTATTATAACTAACTGTGGGAGGTAATGCATAGTGGTGTTGTATGCCATATTTTTTTTATTAAATTACTTTATCTACAAACTTTTTAACATATGAGGCCCCAGTTCTTAATAAAAGCAACTTAATTCTCTAAGGGAGTGAGTGTCATATAAACCATAGTTGTTAGCCATTATTTATTGGTTGGCTATAGAAGATAAAACCCACATTTTCAATGTCCTTGTCCCTTATTCATGACTCCCTATTTTGCTGCCTTTGCACAATCAATACATGCAAACTTAATAAATAAGTAAGTGACTGTTATAGGATTTTTAAACACTAATAATCCGTATCTTGCAGCCGGTTGTTTCCAGAACGGGCCAGCTCTTAGGTTTGCCAATAAGGGTGTTGCTGCTTGAGTTGCTCTGTAAAATGTGGTTCTATTATCAGGTCCATTAAGTATACCTCTGTGTAATGACACTCCACTCGCAGACATTTTTCTCTCGACCCTTCTCCTAATAACCTCTTTTACATTTCATTTTCTTTATTTAGCAGGCAGCGCGTATCCTCGGCCACTTACATTTAGTCAGTGAACACAAATTAAAGGACTCAAAAGCCCTGGGAAGCAGGTGCACACCATACAAGCAGTGAACTGGTCTTAAAAGTTCATTTTTAGTTTCAGGGGAGGAAAGGTGAGATCTAAAGTGATCCATGTGGTGCTTAAATGTATCAGATACGGTTTACACTACATACTACATTACAGTTTGCCGTCACAATTTGTTGTTGTGTTGAATCGTCTCTACGTGACATATCAATCACAACTGTGGGCGCAGGAGGGGATGATGGGAGTGTAACACCGGGTGTGCTTTACAAGGAGTCAGCAATGTACTGTTAGTGTCATGGCAGAACCACGAGATTAAAGATACATGTGTCATTCACAAACAACATACAACAACAATGATTGTGTCACCGGTGACACATTCAGGGAATAGAGAGAAAAACATAGTGAATTCAGTGCAATATCCCTGCAATAAATACAGCTTTTGTGAAGTGTCTCGTGTTCATTCAGTGTTTTGATGTGGCAATATTATACATTTTTATTTTGTGGTAATGTTGTCATGGGGAGCATTATATTGTAAGGCCTTTTTTATGTATTTATGTATGTTTGTACTTAGAAGATTCATTATGTTACAAACACAATCAAGTAACAAATTCAGCTTTTTGGATTACTGTTCAAAATTACTACCAATTTTGTGACACTATGTGACACAGGTTCAGCTTTAGAAAAACAGATGGCCAACTGTACATACTACTGGCAACTAATTTCTGTTATCACAGTGATCCCCATCAAAGTGTTTGGTAAAATTCATAGTCTGGAGCCAGAGTCTGCACAGTAGTGATTGGTATCAAGGTACCGCCCATTCACCCATCTGAACCAAACGTGAGCACACTCAGTTTTCAATCATGACATCAAACCCCCCTTTTTATATATTCAAATAACTAATTAAAACCAAACTTAGCAGAAAAATAATTGTTTGAACATACATTATCATGATAAGAACTACCTAAAATGACAGTGGGGAGCTGTCATGTTGTCCATCTGTATATACTTTGGTCAAATCTATCAAAATACAGTATATGACAATGATAGAAACATTTATACTATATATACAAATTCTTCATCAGGTCTGATGGTACATAATTTGCACTCCTGTTTGCCCTTAAAAGATTAAAGATTCAAAACCTTTATTGTCATATGCACAGTGAACTAGTTGCACTATAGAAAAACGTTCTCAGTTTGCTCTCCTCTTTGAGATATGAAATAACAAAACAATACAATAAGAGGCTCCGTTATTGCTAATTGTAAGTGGACATTGCTCTGTGGAAATGTCAAGTTGCTTAACATTTTCTAAATGATCATTTACAGATTTCTTTATCTCACTGATGCTATGGTGTAGCAAAGGCAATGGGGAAAAAGTAGTAAATGGACAATATTGGTAAAGTTAATGTATGAGAGGATTATTTCCACTGATGCTCTGAAGAATCTAAAGCATTTGCTGTTTTGCTCCTAGCTCTGTATGTTGACCCTAACTACACATTTCAACACTTAATCACTCAATATAACCACCCTGCCCTTTATTAAAAAGCTAAAATGCAATATGTATTCTGTCTTTAATTGTCTGTTCCTCTGACAGTTTTTTGTCATATTCATTTTCAGTCCTCCCATTCATCTCTGATTGATTTGAGTTTTTCAGACAGTAATACTGGAGCTGGGATATGAGAGTATGAAGTGTGATTTATGCTAGGCACTTGATAGTGGAGCCATGCGAGATAGGGCTGAGCAGTTTTCCTCAACCACCCACCACCCCCACCCCCTGCCCTAAGGATGCATGAAATTGAGCAGAATGACTCCACTCATCCTTATATAAATTACTCTCCATATGCTCAACCTAGACAAGCACATTCAGTGTGCAAAAAAAGGACACATATTTAGATTAAAAATTTCTTTTTTGAGGTTTGATGTGAGAAACTGAAGTGTGACATTTGTCTGTTGTGACTTGTTTTAAGAGCGAGTGAAGTCCTCTCTGATGCTTTGAAAGCACTTTGAAACATTTCCAGTGAGTCAAATTATGAGGAAAATCTATTTCTCTCTGCTACTGTTTTCATTTTACTGTTTGCCGGGGGAGGAGAGCTCTTTAAAGCACCAGCGACTGAATGCTGAATGGATACACCTCTTCTTTTCTCATAATTCCCCCCAATACATAAAGAGTTCAACAGGCACCTGCAAAGACACATTTCATTATAATATCAATGTCTTGTCTCTGCCACTGGACCTCCCCTACCCCTGTGATGCTCATTACCGAGAGCCATTTGGCACAGCAGTTATCTCAATTACAAATTAAACCATAACCTCTGATAGTGATGTTAAATCTATTTTGCATTTCAAACTATTTCTGCAGTCGTGTCGCTATTTAAAGCAAACATACCTCTGTGAGATTGGATTCCAGTATACATATGACCCTTCTCTAGCTGCTGGAATAAAATGTTTGGTTTGGCTTAAAAACTAATTCACTCTCTGGCAAAATCAACACCTTCCACATTTTTACTAAGACTATTTGGGGCCATGTTTTCGTGTCAGCTTGCTTAAGCTCCCTCTTCTCTCTTGTAGTCCTGCTGCGTGAGGAGGTGGCCCAGCTCCAGGAGGAGGTGCACCTGTTGCGGCAGATGAAGGACATGTTGAGTAAGGACCTGGAGGAGACCCAGGGAGGCTGCTCGGCCGACGTGCTCTCTGCCACTGAGCTCCGCGTGCAGCTGGCTCAGAAGGAGCAGGAGCTGGACCGAGCCAAGGAGGCTCTGCAAGGTGAGGACCTCGCCAGTAAACGGGAAGCTGAGTGCGTTGTTTCAAACACTAACATCATTATTATTATAAAATATGGGCAATGATGCTGCAAAACACAAAAGACCAAGATTTTTGAGTGGATCATATGACAGTTTGGCTCTTTTTCAGTGGATTCTGAATTGTAAAGTGAATCTGATGGCCTAGTGGTCTAAGATATGTGCCATGTTACCACAATGTACCATGTTTCCCTTGTTAGGGACAATTGTTTATGTGTTGAATGGCACCCTAAAAACAGAATAAAACAAAATTGATTCTCAAGTTACCATGTGCAAAATAACTTATTAACAAACAGGACACACAGGACAGTTCAGTACACACACACACACACACACACACGCCGAGAAATAGAAACAGTAAACACTCAAGACTTGACTCCTGATATTTGACTTAAAATATTCAAAAACATTCCAGTGTCGTGTTTTGAAAAGGTAAAATCAATGAACAAATATTAGGCAGGCCTTGTACAACTTGAATCTTTTATCATTAGAGCCAAGCATTTTAATTACTTTGTCTCAATTACATTGAAAAAATGCTATTGACAGATAAATGAAAGATAAATACATAATTTCTATGGTCAGCATTCATATGAAGATGTATTACTTGTCTCTAATGACTTGAGACTTGACCTGAACTTGCCTCAAAATAATTACAAAAGGTTCTGTGAATTAATAATGTCTATTGTGTTTACCTGCTACCTTTTTTATTGTTGAAAAATAGTGCTTTTTTTTTTAACCTCATATTGCTGATAAGATGTGAAATATGGATTTTTTTCTTCTTCATTTCACGAACAGGACAAATATATTGAGTAGGAGTTTAATAAAAAGAAACATTTATTGTCCTAGCTGCTATGAAAGATTAGTTTTAAAGTTTAAATACAGGTTAAATGTAATTACACATACATTAACCTTATGACTACAGGTTATTAGCTAAAGAGAGCATATTGGAGAGTGCCTCAACACTCGAGTATTATCCTTTCAGAATGATGACCAACAACTATAGCATTTGGTGCACTGTATCTGTTTTGTGCGAAATGGGAATTCGCTTACATATTGACTCCACAGAGACTTTGCACAGGGTGAAGTAATGAACAAGTTCTGCAAGGCAGTGCACAGTGGATTGCAGGGCATCAAGCAGAGATGTCATCAGCATGGCAGAGAATCCTTCTTTTCAAAGAATTATCACCCATGGAATGATGCAGAGCACAAAACCGCCATTTGGTATCAGACAAACACATGACATGCTGTCAGGGGATTTTGTTGCCGCGGCATTTCACTTGACACTTGCAGCCTACGCTTCTTGGAAGAATTAAACGAAAACAAAACTGGCTGGGGCAGAGCAGAATAGAACACACATCAAATAAATATTTATCTCTTTTTCAGTTGGATGTTTGGTTGTCTGAACAGGCTGCACACAGGCTCACATAGTCATTTGTATGACTCAGTCCTGTTAATGAAGGCCAAAGCCTACCAAGCCCAGCAGGCACTGACAGCAATCAGCAGCTAATGAAAGCTTTATAAAGGGGGGCTTTGGTTGGCTTACAAGGTCTAGAAACATTGAGCAGGGTGGATCTGGTCTGTAATTAGGATGGGGTATGTGGGAGGACAACAGGAAATTGGCTGTTGTCATATTCAAGTTTGGTTCTTCTTGGAGTAAGTTCAAAGAGGCAAAGCGACTGTGAACTTGAGTGAGTGAGATATTCCTGTTGCTAGTTCTCATATGTTTTTTGTTCTTAAAGCTATTTTTAGCTTAGCAAAAGAGCAGAAGTTCAAGTTCAAGTAGAGCTTTTGGCCAGAGAGTGACCCGTGAAAAAAATATTTCCATTCAGAAGTGAAAGCAGCAAGATTTTTGAATAATTTATATTTTTTATTGTTATTTTCCACATGACATGACTGTACAGCAGTAGCTGGTTCCCAGCTCTTTTGTTAGTCCACAGCTGTCACACTCCATCTTCATATGCTGACACTGTGGCTTGCTCAGACTCAAAGGATACAATTTTTTAGGACAGCTATGAAAGGCCAGCAACAGTATTACTAGTACTAGCTTTGTATGTGTGGTGGGAAGTAGCCAGTGAATTTTGGCTTTGTCCCCAGCAATATTTACACTTTTCTTTAACACCCCCGAACACTTGGCTAATAGCTTGTTCAAGTGGTTGTGATTGTTGGATTATATGTTTAGTTTAGGAAAATCACAAAACGTGTCACAAAGGGGGGTTCAGATGCTGTTTAACAATCCAACAAGCACTTTATTTGAAGCATACTGAGGCCTTTATATCTGATTTAGTTGTGAGTTTGATACATTTGTTCACTCATGTGAAAGACAACATTTGTTCCTTCATGAAATTACATTTTTCTTTTGGCTTACACACATTTGGATGAATATTACATCACTATAACAGGGCATTTTGAATTACTTGAAAGGTAAAATTCCCTATGTTTTGCAATAAATGATTTTGTTATAGTCGTTCTAATACTGAGTAGCCTTAGATTCAACGCATATATATAAAGGGTTGGAGCGTTGGGTGTGTTGACTTGTAATAGTGGGCTTGTTAACAGGACCACATTAGCTGTGGTTGCTGACCCATCTGATGTCCAAGTCTTGTTTATACTGGATCACTTCTACAGAAACAGACGCCTGGTTACTTATATTTCTAATGTTTCTGAAGCACTCAACATTCTTTGTCTCATGACTTTTTGTGTTTAAAGTGTTTGTTATACAGAAAAAAGGAGGCTCATTAGTTGTTGGGATTTAAAGTTAAAAAAAAGGAAACATAGGCCAAATGTTCTTGAGAATACATGAGAATACCTCATTAACTACAGCAATTTCCATATGCTGCCAATTGATTGGAGGCAAGATGTCGACTCTATTTGATTTCCTCAAGTTTTCACAAGGCTGGCATATTGTGATCATCCCACCAGATGCTACGGCAAAGTGTTTTCCTCGAAGAATGAGAGCAATGTTTGGAGAACTTAAGCGCCCTGCCGGGTTTTATTGAAGTGCTATCAACAATTATTGTGAAGCAGAGTAGCTTTGTGTTTTTTGTGTTTTTATTATTATTATTTTTTCCTTTGGTTCTGCTTTGGATGAAAAAGCAAAAGGCTGGAGTGTGTGAACCAAATGCATCATGCCCTCCTTTGCTCTCTGCCACTTGAGATAATACCTGTTTACTTTGGGAATGGTTCACAGAAACTGGGTTGCCACTCCTACCTCGGTTCTGACGGTTTGCGGCTAAATTACATGCAGATTTTCTCCTGCCTATGAATACAAAATGGAGAGCGCACAGAGGAACACTACGTATCAGTCGGTTTCTCTACTGTTATTCTTCATTTTCTCCCTCGTTGTCTCTTCATGTGACTCCCCACAGTGCTTTTGTGTGGTGTGATGCCCACACGTTTACAGTGTTAAGGCCAGAGCTCACTCCCACTGTGTGCCAGACATTAGCCTGTGAGCACTATAATTGTAATCGTGGGTAATTGCCAACCTCTTACAATTGCAGGTTTTGTTATGAGGCACTCGATCCAAGCCAATAGCTGCTGCTTGGAGTTCTGTGGGGGGGGGGGGGGGGGGGGGGGGGGGGGGGGGGGGGGGGGGGGGGGGGGGGG
>JAVQJL010017996.1:0-11926 GCA_036024295.1 Nannoperca obscura | reverse complement strand
GAGAGAGAGAGAGAGACAGAGCGAGAGAGAGACAGAGACAGAGAGAGAGAGAGAGAGAGAGAGAGAGAGGTTTCTCATACTTTAATTGAGTTCAAAAGTTGACTGGACCGACCAGGCTCTCTCGCTTTTATGTCCACTTGAATCATGGTGGCAGTGTGTGTGTGTGTGTGTGTGTGTGTGTGTGTGTGTGTGCGCTGCAGCAGATCATACTTCAGCAGCAGCAGAATTTCAGCCAGATCATCTCTCTCTCTCTCTCTCTCTCACCATCAGCTGTGATTACTTTGGTAAAACAGCGCTGCGTCGCAGAGAACCAATTTTCCTAATGCACAGCCTACACACACACACACACACACACACACACACACACACACACACACACACGGTTATTGATGAGGTAAATGGGGAGGGGGGCAACAAGGGGCACACACATTGCTGGGAAATGGAGAGAGGGGGAGAGAGAGGGAGAGGATATTGGGAGCAAGAGAGCAGGACGAGCTGGATGGGGACAAAGAGAGGGACAACGGTGGAGAGACAGATAGAAAGGAAAAGGGGACGGGGTGAAGGAGGAGAGGAAGAAGAAGGACAGGGGTTTGATGAAGACGTGGACGTTCACATATGCAGACTGTGTTCTGGAAGTGGAGCAGGGCGTCCAGTTAAAGAGCGAATAAAGCAGAGGACAGAGAGGGAGACGAGGGAGGAGGGAGGATGCAGGAGGGAAGACTAAGATCGCCTCCTTCCTTCTGGACGATGGAGTAGTTTGACTCTGCAGCCGGTGGAGGAGAGCGGAGAGGACATGTGATATAAAAAGACAGAAATACAGAGAAAGTGAGACGGGGGTGGGGGTGACGTTGATCCTGTGTCTCATGCAGCGAGACAGCCATGAGGAAGTTCTCCAGACATCTCACTCCCGGTGCGTTCGAGGACTGGAGACAGTTTTGAGTTAATGAGTGTGAACGGGTCTGTTCTCCACAAAGACCGACCCCTTCAAAGCATCAAAAGGACGAATGAAGACGGGATGTCTGGGGTTCTGGATGTGGACCAATAAACCCTAGATGATTTGAGAAGTTTTACCACGAGGAGCATCCAGTCTGAAGAAGTTTCTGTATGTTGAGATCATTTCCTCACACGTGTTGAACTTTTATTACTCAGAAACCAGGGGGACATTTTGTGTTTTCAGTGGCTCTGGAGATGTGACGTTTGTGAGGAGGAGGAGGCCTGAAACGCTACCAAAATCATGACTTGGTCCAGAAAATGCATCGACTGAGAGTGTCCGTGCATCCAATGCGAGTGGGGATTTCCAAAGACAGCCTGGGAAAATATCTTAACATCCTGGGACTTTTCTCTCTCTGTGACTCCAGATTCAACAGGAACTTCTCTTAAAGATACATCCATCAAGAATCTCTCCTCATGGTGCTATGCTTTCCACAGGGAACGTCCACATGGGACCTCATTTGAAGACTTTACATCATCCAGGATCTTCTAATTAAGAATTTATCCCCCGGGAAACACTCTTTAAGACTTGGTGCCCATCAGAAACTCCTCCTTTTGAGGTTCATCTCATTCCTAAGACACATATCAAGGAGGAGTAATTGTGTAAATTATAAGACACCTTCCAAAAACCTTTATTTAAGGTTGTGTATCTACCATGATGCCCTCTTTGGGGCTTTATGTAGGATAACTTGAGGTTAGCATAAACACCAGGAACTCTTTAGAGACTCTTCAAAGAACTTAATAGAAGTTTAAGATCCAACTGGAACTCCTCCTTTGGGTCCTATACTCCACCTGAAACCTCTCAATGATGTTCCCACGTCCTTTTGAATTCTCTGAATTTCCCCATGATATGATTTATTACATAAAATACCCACCTGGAACCTCTCTTTAAGGTTTAAATATCCTTTAAAAAGAAGGTTTCAACTTCTAAAATCTACTTTATAAGGCTGTTAATTCAACTGGAATCTCATTTTAAGGCACTATATCCACCAAGATCTTGCAAGTTCTTATGAGACAATATCCACCAGTAACCTGTCAGTTTTAAGGCTTCCCCCCCAGGAACAACTCTTTATGGCTGCACATCTACCAGGATGTTAAGAAACGAGCGCTCTCCACACTCTAAGTCATACTAGCTGAAACTTTACCACAGCAACCGGAGCGGGAGTGCTGCAGCATGGGACTCAGCTGCTTCAAGTCCTGGAAACATGACAGCACAGGCCACAAAGGTGACACACACACACACACACACACACACAATCAACATATTATTTGTTAATCTCTCAAGAATTCGAGTGGTATGTGTGTGTGTGTGTCCGTGTGTGCGTTGCCCTTGAGTGGCATCTGTTAAATACTTACTCAGGGTTTTTAGGCTTCCATCTAAGGTGACCGTGTGTGTGTGTGTGTGTGTGTGTGTGTGTTTCTACATACATACTTACGCGTCTGTGTGTGTTTGATGTGATTTTGAGGAGGGCAGACAGTGAAGCATGATGGGACATCGGGGAAAAGAGAGGAAAATGTGTATAGAGATGAAGATGGAGAGAGTGTGTGTGTGTGTGTGTGTGTCTTGATTGTGGGGGTTAATAAATAGTGCACATGGTGGTACAACTTCAGCCGTGGTGTCACTCAGACAGGATTAATATTCCAGGGGGAGGTGGGTAATAAAATATTATACTAACCTTTCATGAAATAAAACAGCATTTGCTAATATGACAAACATTTACCTGACGAAGTCTTCAATGAGAATTATTATTATTACTATTATTATTATTATTAATTGTGACCTCAGTGTTTAACCTTGACCAAGTAGTGTTTGTGCCTAAGCTTAACTAAGCCTTAAAGGTGAAGTGCGCTGATTTCACTGCATGTGTAAAAACATGCGCAAAGTCTGACAAATTGCCTCAAGCTGATGTCACTTGAGTCAGCGTGGGTTGAGGACTACAAGTTTGAAGATTAAAACAAAAATCTGGGCGTATGCCGAAGAAGTCAGCTGACCATGCCTCTGTAGCTCGCTCCTAACTGGTGCTTGAGGCTAACAGCGCGAGGCTACATAAACCGCTACTAGCATAACACGCTTGACTCTCCCCAGTTGCATTGTGGGAAATGGTGTTTGAGGTTCTGCTTCATTGATTTTGATACTTTTCTAAAATCTGTTCATCACAAATCTGACAATATTACAGAAGTGATGGAGGGCTCCTTTAAGTAGTCGGCAGAGACTCGACTCCTCACAACAGCCATGTTTGTGTGTCTGCAGGTAACAGAGATGTGTTGGCCAGCCCAGGCTCGTATTTCTTCCTGTCTAACAGCGCCGGTCAGGGAGACGAGTGGCTGAAGAGCCTCAACAAGGGAGTCTGGATCCCGTTCACAGGTACGTTTCCCTGAACGTCACACAGCCCACACATACATCCTGATGTATAGTCCGTCTGCTGGATGTTTAAGTACTGACATAACAACCTTATGAGCTATAATAATAATATAATATGAAATTAGGTCATGGCTGTGTGTCTGTTTGTTTCGGACGTCTACTGAAAAAAATCCACCCACACAATAATTCTGTTAAACGAAATTGTTCAAAGCCAGACGTCTCAGAACATTATCAAAATCAGATTTTCGGATCCTGGAAACATTATGGAGACAGCAGTGGAGCCTCATGTCTTCTGACACATAAACACGATGTGACGGGTCAGCCACATGTCTCACTCTGCATTCTGGTGTATTTGTTAACGATGTTAAAACCCTTTTTAAATACATCACCTGACCAGTGTTCCTGAGGGGAGCCTTGGGTCCAGAGAGGAAGCTCATTACACTCTTCTTCCCTTGCAGGGGTCTTTGGTCAACGTCTGGAGGAGACGGTTCTGTATGAGCGACGTTATGGTGTGCGCTTGGTTCCTCTGGTGGTGGAGCAGTGTGTGACCTTCATCCGGGAGCGTGGCCTGCATGAAGTGGGCTTGTTTCGCCAGCCGGGGCAGGCCAGTCTGGTCAAAGAGCTGCAGGAGGCTTTTGATGCCGGGGAAAGACCGTCCTTCGACAGGTACAATCCTGTCCAGCTGTACTATGTTCTGATAATGTGTTCTTCTCAGGGATTTGTGAAAGAAGCTCGCTTGCTGTGTGTTTTTTCCTGCAGTGGCACAGACGTCCACACGGTGGCGTCACTGCTGAAGCTCTACCTCAGACAGCTGCCGGAGCCCCTGGTTCCTTACAGACGCTACCAGGACTTCCTGCTCTGTGGGCAGAAGCTGTCGGGTGACCGCACACTGGTAGTTGCAGCTCTGTACACTTCACTGTCAAACAATTTATTAGTTACTCCCTATTTCCTTTCTGTTTCTTTGTCACAAGGTCTCAAATCCGCTGTTATCACAATAGATCAGTTGATCTTCTATATAGTGAGTTTTACAGAACAATGTAGAACTAGTACTGTCTAAATGAGGTAAACGAGGTATGATAAAGTGTATGAAAGCAGTAAAAATACATGTTTTTATAATCCTTGTTCTTATTGTCTGTTTGTAAATCTGTTTAGCTGTTTTTAGGGCAACAAAACACTCTTTTTAGCCTGGTGTTAAGTTATCTTTACTTTCAAGATACATGTAATATCTTCCTACTTCTTCCTCTCTCAGGGTTTGGGGGGGTTGAGGAATCTTCTTCATGAGTTGCCAGTTGCAAACTTCAACTTACTCAACTTTATCTGCCAGTAAGACCCCTCCTCATCAGGTTTCATTTAAATATTTGTCTTCTATGAAACACTGAATGGATGTAAATGGTTCAACTCGATGAGACTTCCTAAAGACTGGACAGAGTTTTCAGTTTATGCTTAACATCTGAGGTGGAATGTGGAAAATATAAAAGCTTGTTATAGTGAAGTAATTGTTTTCAACCTTAACAGGAAGAATGTTATAGGAGAAATTGTGAATTCTGGGGAGTAATTATCCAAAACTTGTGTGTGTGTGTGTGTGTGTGTGTGTGTGTGTGTGTGTGTGTACTTGCAGGTTTCTAAGTGAAGTCCAGAGTTACTCCAGCAGTAACAAGATGAGCGGCCATAATTTGGCCACTGTGTTTGGGCCAAACATCCTCCGAGCCAAAGCTGAAGATCCACAAAGCATCATGGGAGGTAGACATACAAACACTTCATAATGAATTCATGAATTACTTATTTTTCTTGGTTTCAAAATGGTGGTCTGACGTAGTATCTGTGAGATCAAGAGGGCATTTAGGAACATGGGTTCTGGACCATTTGTTGTGTCTAGCTCCATGAATGTTTACCCTCAAACACGATCTGTTAGGGTTTTTCTCACATGACAAGAACCTGGGAGAATATCTCCATCTGTGTCCTAGGTGCAGCGCTGGTCCAGGTGCTGATGTTGGAGTTGATCAGAGAGCATGAGTCTCTATTCGCCAAGGTCCCCCCATCTATCTCCGCCCGTCCACCTGGAGGTTCACGTGCATCACCAAGTGCTCTGAGGCAGGCTCACCTCCACCCGTTGCCGTGCCTCCGCCAGTTGTCTCTGCCTCTCATTGCACAGCGCTCCAGAGAACCAGGACAGCCCACCGCAGATGCACCGAACCCCAGGTGACAAAGCTTCACCATCAACCAACACTCACAACATCTCATGCAACACATGCAACATAATAAATACATTTTTCTTCTATGTTTATTCCTTTTCTCACATCCACCCATTGAATGTCCAATACTACCTTAAATCACTGAACCTTGCATCAAATGCTGTTGTGGTGTGGTCACTCATTATGGCCAAATCACTGAGAGGATTATTTTGAAAGTCTAACATCCCGTTCTTTGCTTTCTGTAGCTGTATCTACTCTGCTGCCGCTAAACCAGACCTGTCCTCTGGTCAGAAGAGACTTCTCGGCCATCGCTACACCTCCTCCCACCCCGAGAACTGCTTCTACCCCCTGCCCTCCACCAGTCAGCACCACTCTGACAGACACAACATAGATTATCACCAGCACCACTCTGGCCAAGGACCATCCCCTGTGGATTTTCAAGCCTCTACCACCAGCCTCCAGCTACCAGACAGCTCCAAGCCCAGACCGATGCTCATGGGCTGGGCAAAGGCCTGGCCAGGCCCGGGAGAGGCAGGCGCTGCTAGTTTCTGGAGCTCTGGTGCTGCAGAGGAAGAGGGTGCAGGACCAGGAACAGCTAGCAGGGGCAGCAGTGATGCTCAGGAGGACAGCACCCTTTCAGCCTATGAAAATCTGGACAGAGTGTCTCAATGTCAAAGGATGGAGGATGTCACTGGCGGACATCTTGAAACCAACGATCCAGAAGGCCATATTGGAAACTGTGAAGAGGAGGCGGGGCAGACAAGGGACTCCTCCTCTTCGTGGTCTTCCTGCGAGGTTCTACCATTGGACGAGAGTAGTGATGCTGTGAGCGCAGGAAGTCCTGACATGTCACCAAAGATACCTCAGAAGTTACCTTCAAGTCAGGTGGCAGAAAAGGAAAATAGTGATAATGGCGATCACGAAGACAAGAATGATGATGATAATGATGAAGACTGTTCTGAGGATGATCACGATGAGGATGATGATGATGACGGTGATGAAGTCCATCACCCTAACTCCCCAGCCTCCTGCTCTGTTCTCAGTGCCAGCCCTCTCAGCACGGGCAGCTCAGAGGTTTTCCTCCCCTCTGGTCCTCCAGACCTCCAGGTGCCTGAGCCTCAGTCACAGCCCATGGACGCTCACTCACTCCTGGCCGAGCTGCGGCAGCAGATGGCCCAGCAGAAGGCCGAGTACCAGGCCAGGATACAGAGGTGAGACACCAGCACAAGGAGGAAGATGGCATCCTTTCATCCTCCAAACACATTATTCATTCACATCTAATAGTGTTGAGAATTAAAAGGTTTGTTTTTGTAGATCTATTATATTTAATAGGACTTTTGAGTTACTGTGATACGAATGAAGGGATTTCTTTATGCTAAATAAAGTAGCCTAAATCAATACAAACCAGCTTACCTGAAAAATGTAGAAAACTCCAATAAATACTCAACGTAGCCTTCATTTAAGTGGATGTTTCACACGTTAGCTACATATAGCTAGTGGTGTGTGTGTGTGTGTGTGTGTGTGTGTGTGTGTGTCCTGCAGGTTGGAGCGGTGCAATGATGTCCTGGAGCGGCAGGTTGCGGTGCTGCGGGTCAGTCTGGACCAGCAGAAGCGCAGCCAAAGCGTTGCCAAGATCAAGATCCGCAACATGGAGCAAGCCAAAGCCGACGCTGACCTCCGAAACACCACGCTGCAGAGAGAGATGGAGCTGTTCTTCCAGATGTATGGAGAGTTCAGAAGAAGAGGAGGAGATGGAGGAGAAAGAGGAGGAGGGAGTCTCTAAAGATGGATAGAAAGAGGAAGATGGAGGAATTCTTTGAAGTGTCTGGATGGGTCAGAGGAGGATTAGACAGGAAGGGGAGGTTTGTTGACAGAGATTGATGAAGACGGACTGTGAAGGCATCAAACTCTGAAGGAAAACAGCAAAGCCAAGAAATCAAAGGAGTTATTGTCCGACCCAGAAGACAATCTCAAGAAATAAGACTTGTGTCATTTCAACCACTTAGCCTCAGGCCAAGTAGGTTAAGTTTGCAGTTTCCAGAAGACGGCAAGAAAGTTTGAATTTGAGGAGCAGCTTTGGACGCTGGCGAGCTTCTTCAGCTTGGACGTGAACGTCTGGACTTCCCCTGTTGGATCGTTTTACTGGAGCAACTGATGGACACCAAGTGTCAACAAACTGTGTCTTTCTAGGAAGCCTGAGGTGAGCTATTAATCAACATACCCAGGTCTCCTTTCAGCCACCAAACTCTATTCCGAACTGTGCCTGAACCATCAAGATCTAGAGGAGTGCTGGAAAACTAAAAGCTTTTCCAGGCTAGAAGACGTTCAGGACGTCAGAGCTGGAAACTAACCTGAACTTTACTGGAGTGCATGATGCCAGACGTCCAGCTCAGAGACAGCTCGTGTCCACCTGGGAACAGTAGAGCTGGTGGTCTTTGCCTCCTTTGAAGCCATGTAATGTTGTTCTGGAGTCTTCGCTGCCTCCCTTCTTGGCAATCGTGTTGGGTGCTGCTCAGACAAGACACTCCAACAACAAGCGCATCCTGTTTTTGGCTACGATAAAATCAAACACGTTTGATGGGATGTCTGTCGTAGCGTCTGGGACTGTCAGCGAGGTGAAGTGTCTGAGTTTCTACCACCTAAATGAAAAAGACAATCATTCGAGTTTCAATTCCACGTGGCAAGATTTCTCAACACTGGTGCAAAGTTTTGCCCGATTCACTTCAAGGCAGACGACACTATAAACACTCGTCTTTTTACATGTATGACCCCAAAATACAAGCTTTTCTTTTTCTGCAAGAGGTCCAACAGCTCCATCTTCTGAAATCTGAACGTCCACGTGTGTTTGTTGTTTTTATTGTTACAGTAAAGACCAAACTCATTGGGGAACTCCTGACTTCTGGCAGTCTGGTTTACTTTAAGATCAAGATCTCTGAATGAACTGGATGTTTGGTTTTTAATTATAAGACATGGACTGGAAGCTGAACTGAATCAGAAACTAGACTGACTTGATGTTCTTACAGACTGAACCTGCTGTCTAACAGAAGCGGGGGGGAGATGGTGTTGTTTTAAAGACATAAACATCCCAGAATCCCTGTTCACTCTGCATGAAGATGCTTCTCCAATAAACCACTATTACACTTGACCTTAAAAAAATACACGTCATCTCCTCTTTCCACAGGTCATTTAATCAGTGGATCTTTTCCGTGTACCTGTCAGTTTCCAACATGCATGTGTCCAGTGGGGAGTTTAGTTTGAAAAGACAGACAGGAAGCTCCTCCTGACGGATGACAGAGGAGCAACAAAGACATTATAAACCTCTCACTGTGGACTTTACGTGTCTGAGATAAACCTGCCTTTGTTCTTTATTCCAAGCTGCCTGTTGACTGGTTACTGGATGGTGAATGAGGCCCTCTAGAGGCTGAAATAAATACTACTGTAAACAAACACTTTTTCATATCAAATATAAAAGAAGCACTTACTCATTCCTCTGATGACAATGTAACATTTATTCTGAAACAACTTTTTTGAAACTGTACAGACTAAAAATCAAGAAAAACGTCTGTTAACCATCAAAAAGTGTTGAGCAGATGAACAGAAACTACAGTCACACCACCGTACAGAGGAGACGGGGTGCTTCAGTCAGGGGGAGATTTAAAGGGAACAGCGTCACACTTTAAACACAAACTATTGAACGCAGCAGAAACACTCATTTTCTATTTACAGCTGCTGACAGAAGAGGTTTGTTCTCTGTCCAGCTTTAAGATGGTGCACGGAGGGTCGAGAGGACACAGACTTACTGAGTTACAGACGACTTGGATCTGAAATTTTCACCCCATAAGACAGAAAACTTCCACATTACGCATGGAATCTACTACCAGCAAACACAGTGTTTCCACTTAATAAGAAAAGTGCAATAATAACACCCCTACATTTAAGTTAACAGATGAATCAAAGAGCGCTAAGCTCTATACACACAAACACACACCTTGCAGAAACCTTGTATAAAAAAGCTATTTATTAGCAGTAAGCTAGCACTGTAGAAAACAGAAACTACACTTCTGTAGCGAGACGAACCTCTCAGCAGTTTCAAAATAAAAGCATAAAAGCTTCCTCTTTGCACTGTGACGACTGCATTTATCTGTAAATGCCAAAAGCAAAAAAAAAAAAAAGCGCTCCCTTTCTCTGAGTGACAAGGTTTCTGCGGGAGGTGTGAGAGACACACACACACACACACACACACACACACACCAGTTGGTTATTTCTTTCTGTTCTCAAAAAGAACAAAATGTGTTGCTACAGTAGCAGATAAGAAAAATCTGAATCTCTACATTAAAACATCTCAATGAGGAACGTTTCCACGAGCAGGAGACGACCAAATGTCCTACATTTCCTGAGATTTACGATTATTATTTTTCTGATTTCTTTTGTTTGTTTGTTCTGTTTGTTTGATTCTTATTAAACGTAATAATTGATTCGACTTCTTCTTCCCAGCCTGCTCAGTGAAGTGCCCCTTTAACAAGACAAACCAAAGACTGTTAGAGACAGACATCAACATGGAAACAGAGCGTTAACTTGCCTCCTGGAGGGACGGAGACAGAGCTGGGGGGGGTAAAGTGCATTCACAGGGAATCATTTTCAACAAGGATGAGCTGGACATCGTGCTCCGTCAGTGGCCCTCCAGCTGATCTGTCCTCCGGCTTGTTTCATGCTGAATTTGTTGACTTGAACTCACGTTGACGTCAGCCCGCTGCAGCTGGATGTAACGTGGTTTTACACCCGAGCGACACAGTAAACGCCTCACAGCAGTGCAGGTGGTGCAGTGGCGGACAGGACAGTGCATCTCTGGATGTTGGAGCTGCCGTTAAAAGTCCCATGAAATGACTTTCAGGTTGCATCGTCCAGGAACTTTTCCACGTGGAAACAGGCGGGAAAATAAACGAGCTGCTCTCCTCCAACACTGACAACATATGCATATGGTGCTAGCGACAGTTAGCTTCACATGTAACCGCAGTTTATTGTGTTTGTGGTGTTCGTAATCTGAGACATCGCTATAATAAACGTCCGGTGGGGTTGAAGTAGGTTATTGTTGTAACTGAAGGTTATGACGTCGGTAATAATCTCTTATTTGACAGGAAAGCCGCCAGCGCTTCACTAATTACAGAGGATGTGGTGATGGACGTGTCGTCCCAGGTGACAGCAGCTAGCAGCTGAGAAATGCTAACATGTGAAAGCAACTGAAGATTAAATGATTCTGCTTGGTGACACATCTGAAGTGAGTTGTGTCTTCATGGGACTTTCAGCGTCTTTCACAGATGTCTTGCGTCCTTTCAGAAGCCGGAGGGCGTCAGGACGTTCATGTCTCGGGGCTTGAGCTTGTGTGGTCGTGCTCCCTGCCGTCGACCCTCCACGGTGGGGATCTCCATTCTGGGGGGGGCCACCGCCTGAGCGGCAGGGTTGTCGGCCAGCCGCGTGGCCTGGGACTTCATTAACTCCATGGGGGTCGGCTTCTGGGCTCCGCGGTACGCCTGCAGTGCAAAGCCTGCTGGGAAAAGACAAAAGGGAAAAGAAACTGGTGGAAATATCTTCACATTAAGCTGGAAAGGATTTAAAAGAAGTGATTTTTGACTTTAGGAAGACGTTTGACAGAACAATAAGTGACCTTTCTGAAGTGGACACGTTCAGAAGCAGAAATAAAGGCCCGCTCAGTCCGTGTGGACACCAATCACGCGTTCAGGTTGCAGATATGAACAATGTAAGTGACGGACCAACAGACGTCCACACTCCTTTGTCCTGTTAAATAATTCGACCTAAATCTGTGCGAGTGTGTCGATTGGTGTGTGCAGTGTTGATATTGATTGTATTGTCTGCTGGCTGGGAACCAAACTCCGGGATAATAAAGTTTTCTTTGACTCTGCAGACTCCCTCAGTAACCTCATGATGTCTGCGGGACAGACCGGCCTCACATCAAACACTTATTACACCAAAGATTTAGGTAAACGTTACTCTGTACGAGCTGATATTACACATGACTCCCTCTGTGTCCGCTCAGTCTGAGAAATCAGACTGAACTTGGAACGGATGAGATCGACAGAAATCTACAGTCGGATCTCAGGAGGAGACATGTTGGGTGTTTTAGTGGAATTAGTCTGAAGTCCATTTCATTTTGTTGAAATAAAGAAATGTAATTGGTGTAAAGAAATGTTCTTAAATATCAGCAAACTAAAAGACATGTTTTAGTTTTTTAACTCTTCTCAGAAGCATCTTAGCCGTGATTTGTTCTTATTGTTTAACTGTGACCGTTTTTTTATATATATATATATATATATACACACTACCGTTCAAAAGTTTGGGGTCACATTGAAATGTCCTTATTTTTGAA
>JAVQJL010017995.1:0-13728 GCA_036024295.1 Nannoperca obscura | reverse complement strand
GTAGGCTGCTCTGGCATTACAGAGGGCCTTCCTATAGATTTTAAGACTATCTAGCCAGGCTAAGCGTGATTCTTCCAGTTTGGTGGAACGCCATTTCCTTTCAAGTTTTCGCGATGTTTAACAGTCCTCCTGTATGTAAATCAGCTTTAACTGGTGCAGGATCACCTGATAACCTGATGAAGCACATTCAACTCATTCCTGTGTTCTCTATTTTCATAACCTTCTACTAAGTTTCATAATTTTAACACGGTTTAATGTATTACCATATAAATCCTACTACGTGTATGCCCACCTTTACACTCTGGACGTATCATCTCTGCTAAATAAAGGATGTAAGTGAAGTTTGTCTCTCCTCCACAGAAAGACTGCCGTTAAGCACCGACCGTGTCTTTATCTCTGCAGCCGTCTGCTACAAATCTCCTGAGAGTAACTGTCAAAAACACGTGAATTAATACAAGCTAGAAATCCTCTCATGAAACTCAATATATCACGATAACGTTTGAGGTGGTGCTTCAACCCTGTAGAACAATAAGAGTGTATACGTTTTAGAATATCAGTGCAGATAGCGTGGTGAAAAGAAGAAATTATATAAATAATGTACAATGTGTTTATTCCTTTATTATTATTTATTATTATAAGCTTATAATGCATACAGTTTTGTCGTGATGTTTACAAAAAAATGTGTTTACAATTATCTGAGAATTGTAATCTCTGAACTCTCATTCAGCTTTATTTTATTATTCAATATCTCCTCTTTCCCTCTTTTCAATCACAAATCAATCAATCAAAATGTATTTATATTTCACATTTTAAACAAATCAAATACAATTCAGAGCGATTGACAAAACGTAGGGTGTTAAAAATGGACTTACCACAAAGGAAAAAAATGTTTTATGCTAAATAAACCAGAAAATCAACTCATACTTTGATACTGAAGCTAGCTTGTTTGCTAACAAACAACAACAAAGCCTAGTAGTTAAGTTAATTAGTGAACAATTTAGTTTTCTTTAGAGTGTAAAAATTGTTATATTATTTGAGGGCTAACACCTTTATAACTAATTAGCCTAATGTTTAAATAAGTGTAATTACCAGTGAGGGTTTAACTTAATTTAGCTTGCTAATTCTTTCACTGCACATAATGAAATCACATTTAAACACCAAAGCTAATACTTTTCAGTAAAAATGAAGCGGAAACATCTTAA
The DNA here is from genome assembly GCA_036024295.1 of Nannoperca obscura. Lineage (NCBI taxonomy): Eukaryota > Metazoa > Chordata > Actinopteri > Centrarchiformes > Percichthyidae > Nannoperca > Nannoperca obscura. Next base: position 12,526 of record JAVQJL010017995.1, on the reverse strand, counting down.
CCATCTTTTAACATAAAACATCTGCTTCATCACGTAGCTGTTACAAGGCTGTATTGAATATAATTTAGGTATTTTAGGTATAATTTCTGTCATCCATCACTGGGCGTCGCTGTGGATTTCTTTGCAAGTTGTTGCCAGGCGACAAACTCTCGCACAAATCCGCGTGGTTTCCAAATCCCGTTCCTCTTTCAACTAGCCTCCAAGATGGTAGGTGCTATCACGTACCCCTGTGCATTGAAATTGGGTTAAATCTATGCCCATCCTTGTTCATTCCTATAGCAAACTATCATCCGATGGCGGTTTACACCACATCCATCTCCTATGGTCACTTACCGGGCGTTTTTGCCGTGATTATATTAACAGTTATGGGAATTTGAGCGTTTCACTGTGTGGCTCTGCTGGGGCCCACGGCTGTAGCAGTCAGCCAGCATATTCTGTCTGTAGTTACATGTTTAAACCGCTGAAACAAAACATATTAAGTCTTCACAAATGTGAGAGTAGTCGCTGTTTTAAAATGCTAAAGTGCCTGAAAGAAACTTGCTAACGCGTTCATTCTGCAGTACGAGCTAAACCTTTAAAGTCTGCCGGTAAATGCATTAGCATTAGCTTCCTGCGATACCAGGCAGCATGAGAGCAGTCGGCTACTAAACTGATGAAGTCTTCGTTTTACGAAAAACACCGTATGCGAATATCTTTTAAGTTAGTTTTAGTTAATTCCGCCAAACCATGGGGTTATTTGGCTAATTTAGCATGTCAGCTAGCTCCACGGAGGCTAAACTAGGACCATGATTGCAATGTTGAAGCTTACTAGTTCTAATCAATATCAAATCCACCTTGACAGCCTACCAAGAAAACCAAGACCAGGAAGCTCCGAGGACACGTCAGCCACGGACATGGTCGTATTGGTGAGTTTGATTTTTAAAGGTGGTCTTAGAAGTGTAGTATCCTGCCACTGTGTGTGATACACGGCCAACGCTAACTTGTCCACCTCCACAGGCAAGCACAGAAAACATCCTGGAGGTCGTGGTAATGCTGGTGGTATGCATCACCACAGGATCAACTTCGACAAATAGTAAGTGCATGTTGTTAGAGCTGTGTATGTGCAAAAGATTACCCTCTGGAGAAAATGTATATGCACAATCATGTCTAGCAATACTCTGAGGGCAATGCTAAGTGGCAGCTTTATAGTTGGGGGGGACTTTTGGCTTAAAGACCTGTGGGTTTACATTATAAATCTATAGTTCAAGGCAGATATGTTGACCTGCAATATTTTCCAACATGGTATGCATGGATGTTTTGTTGTCTTGTTGTTGTAGAGACTAGAGTCTCACCTTGACACACACGGTTGTCTTGGTGTGCTAGAGTCCTCTTAGAGTGAAGACTGGTCCTATTCACCGACTGGCTCTTTGTAGGGCAGTCAGCCACATGGGCAGTTACAAACCGCTTCCTAGAAGAAATGTACAGAATCTTGGAAAAGTGTGGTTGTACATGAATACGTTGTTTTAATACCAGTGTTTTTGGCATTATGTTTCTTTTGTTATAAAAACATGCTGTTTGCGGAGTTTGCATTTAGAAATAAGCTCAGTAGGAATTTTACCACCCGTGTACACATTTGTCAAATCTAGAGAGCTTTACAAGCGGAGCAATGACTACCAAACTCAGCCAACAATGTTAATTTACCACCCTGGGTTGGCAGCAATTGACTTTTTCTTTTTTTGTCCGTCCCTCCCTGTGTCTACTTAGCCATCCGGGGTACTTTGGTAAGGTGGGTATGAGACATTACCACCTGAAGAGGAACACAACCCACTGCCCCACCATCAACCTGGACAAGCTGTGGACGCTGGTGAGCGAGCAGACCAGGCTCAACTATGGCAAGAAGCCTGAGGGACCTGCCCCCATCATCGACGCTGTGCGTGCTGTAAGTGTTGGCCGTTACTTTCATTTTCGACTAAATGTTTGGTCTCCAGCCCTCATCAATGAAACAATGTCCTGGCAGAGGGAGCTGGAGCCTGAACGTCCAAGACTCTGCACGAAACCCAGTCAAAGCAGGGTCTTAAAGCACGGACAATAAAATAATGCTGTTAATGAGACGGCTTTGGGGTCATTTTGAACTTGTTTTTACTTTAGTGTATGTTTGCGTGGTCCTACTCTTCGAGCTATCCAGTACCTCTCTGTACTGCTGTACAGCTTTTCTTTCCCACGTTGTTCAATGAGAAATAAAACGATTATAAAACACAAGTGTGACTGACACAAAGTCAAAGTTGTGCCAAAGATTTCAAAGACACCCACGAATCCCAACTTTTTGCCGTGTTAGTTCACTGAACCTTAATGCTCTCGCACTGTTAATCATTTTATTGTCTGTATATCTCAGTCCAGTCTGAAATGTGCTGCATGCTACAATAACTATTCCCCACTTGGAGGGTAATATCTCATGAACACAAATGTCTGGAAAGGAACTGCTGAACGGCATTGGATGATGTACTTAGTGCTGCGCTTGTTAATGAGAATCTTATAACTATTTTATATGCAGCTTTGTACCTATATTGTTGCACTTGGACTTTTAATTTAACACCACTGTCATTAACGTGTTGCTGGACGTTGAATTTATTTTATGGCCGCCGTTGACCCGACGTTTGGAGGGCTTTCCTCCGGCTTCAGTCTTTTGAGCAGTTTGGTTTCACTAAGCAAATGATTGTAATACATATTTAATGTAGTGAGCTTTCAGCTACTTGCTCACAACCTGTTGAGCACTGTTGCAGCGTGAGCAGCATTTTGATAGTCTTCATGCAGATGTGATCAAAGTTTATCTGGTTGCACTAATATTGTTTGTTATTTTGCAGGGTTACTACAAAGTTCTGGGCAAAGGCAAGCTGCCCAAGCAGCCTGTGATCGTCAAGGCCAAGTTCTTCAGCCGACAGGCCGAGGAGAAGATCAAGGCAGTGGGAGGAGCCTGCGTGCTGATGGCATAATGCTCCTGTCAGTGTGTTTTTTGCAAAAATAAACTGTATAAATGGGAACTACGTTTGTCACGTATCATTGAAATGCCTCCATATATTAGTCGTGCTACATTTTAAGCTTTTGTTCTGTAAATGTCGACAGTATTCGTTACATGTATACAAATTGGCAACAACTCACTGTTACGTGGATCCATCACATTAGATGTAAAGTCTCGTCACGGGTCAACATCTGTGTGGACAAGGACTCGCCTCAGGGTAACCGCAGGCCTCAAAGTATGAATTAGAAAATGGGCTGAACGTTTGAAACCTAACAGACATATGGGACTCTGGGAAGTGATGGCAGCACATCTTAGTGAAGACGGTATGACCGGAAGCAACTGGATCTGAACCTTTTTGGACATGACCCTCATCACAGGCTGTGAGTAGTGCACTGGTCTTTTGTTTAAATATTCTTTTATATATATGCAGAACTATCCAGGATAAAGATAATTGAAAAAAATATATCTAGTCAATGTGTTTTGTGAATTGGTATGTTTAATTATTTCATGACACCCTTCAGACTTGTGACCACTGATGATTTAGACCTTAAAAACCAAAAGGGGATTTTAATTGTTTTCTGGTAACCTGCTTGAATACTTTGAAGATTTAGAAAGTGGCATGGCTGCTATTCTTTACAACTTATCAGAAAAAAATGAAACCTCATCACGTGACTTTTGGGTGCGTGGGCATTATATAGAGGTGGGCGGGGTTACACATGCGGGATTTCCTGTGCTGTCATTTGAAAAGCGAACGAGGAAACCGTGCGGACAACACGCAAACTCACGGAACTAATAGCCAGTTTCCTCTACAGCTGTGCGCGCGTTGAACAAGTAACCGAGGAACAAACTCGTTTTGTTGACGCAGCGCGTGGAACTGAGCAGCGCGACGTGACGTTAATAGAACGTGACGTGTGGAGTTAGAACGGTTTGACGTCCCGGCGTTTGTTTGGCTGATGGTTCGCTGCTGAAACCGGAAGTGAGTAGCTGCTGATGGGGCTTTGCTCTTCACGCATGCGCTGTTTGTCTTCGGTCACTTGTATTATATAGGCTACAGCCGTATAATTGTTGACTTGTTGGTGTTTTTAAGGTTATAATTTTGGATAAAACTACCAAACCACTGTGATTAAGGGAAGCTCTCTGCAGACACAAGTTGCTGGTCAGGTTTTTATGAATGGATATAAAAATTTTAATTTGCATCTGCATTGAGGTTGCAACAATTTTTAAATCGATGAATCTGACCACTATTTGCTCAATTTAACAATTAACGTGGTCTGTAAAATGTCCATAAATAGTGATCTAATTTCCTAGAACGTGAGGTGGTTCCTTCAAAATGCTTGTTTTGTCCAAAGACAGTAAATAATCACATTTAAATAGTTTGAACCACTTAAGTTTTGGCATGTTTGCTTGAAAAAATGGCAAATACTGTTGAGTGTTAATATTTCTGCCAATAGAATCATTGTTATCAAATCATTCAAAAAGAAAACTTTTGTTTGGAATAGAACTTTAGTCTATTGGACTGCGAGGTCTTCACAGTCTTCTTCCTCCTGCAGCTGAAGGGCGCCTGAGTTTAATTCCACGTTTTCATGGCAAGCCAAGCCTGGCTGGAGTCTTCCCTGCAGCGCTCTGCCAGTCTGGGCCTGGAGGTGCTGGAGCGGGCCTCCAGGCGGAGTGTAGACTGGACGAGCACCAGAGCATCCCAGACCTCCACTACTACAGATGAAGACACGCAAATCTCTGTCAAGGTCCCTGCACGAGTTTTCTGTACATTAACCCCTTCATCAGTTGCGTTTGAATCTCGACCCATTTTTGCTTTTGTCTCATTTCGTCTCACCTCCTGTCAATTCTCGTCATTTTCTAGAGAACACACACAGACCTCGATGACGTCTTTGCAACCATCGCCGAGCTCATGGCACAGACGACCTATCAGTGCAAGGTCGGTGATCCTTTGTCTTCATCCCTGCGCTTTCAGCTGCAGACCTGGAGACTGAAATGTGAATGTTGTCTGTGCTGCAGAGGTTTTATAAGTCTGGCCGTTGCAACGAGCCCACTGACTCTGAGAGGAACCACATGTCCAGGTTCCACACTCGGCCGGCTGTTGGGACGACAACACCTGCAATGTCAACCAGACAGCATGTAAGGGCTTCATGGTAACAAGAATCTGCTGAAGTGATGTTGATCATTAGGAAACAGAAACGCATTAAAGCAAACTCAAAGGAATAGAGCCATGTCAACTAATGTGTAGGCAGACAGTTGCCCAAAGCTGACAGAGTAAAACAGACATCCTATTAGGATACTTTTTCTGTTTTAGACTTGTCATTTTACCTCCGAGTCCTGAGAAAAATATCTAGATCTTTAAACTTGCTAAAAATTAAACATTCTTTACCGCTCGCCACGTTTTACTTCAGCTCTGCCACTGTTTTGCACCTGGGGGTTGGAAACATTCAGCTTGTGTGCCTTAAATGACCGCATAGGGTCTTTGAGATCTGTTTGAAGTTAATCGTACACAACAGCAAGCCAAAGCAAAGAGGAATGGGAATGCTAGCACTATACCCTTCAATAATGTATCCGAGTAATTTAAAGTGAAGTAAAATGTCCTTAAATGTAACACACATTTACAGGAGTTCACAACATTTTGTAGACATTTTTTTTTATTCAGTTTGTATTTTGAGAGAGATTTTGGTGCTTTGTGAATTGAATCATATGGCATTGCACATTTCTTTGAGCCAGCACGTTAAAAGTCCCTCCGTTGGCCTTTTGGGGAACTTTACAGTTCTTCCACATCAGCTTCACTGTTGGAACAATTTCTCCTCAGGATCGTGTGTCGGCAGCGGGGGAAGATTTCTACATCGAGGTTTCACCAGGGACGTACGCTGTTACTGCCAGCATGCCGGAGTCACAGCAGCAGACTCGGCTAGTCAGCGTCAAAGCTGGTGAGAGTGTCAACCTCACCTTTGACCTCTGACCCCAGTCACCTTTTAAACTGCAATAACAAAACTGAACAATGCTGTTGTTTGTTTATTGCATGTTTGTACACTGAGTTTTTATTTGTTGCATATTGAGAAGCCATATATTTATTGCATTTTAGTATGCATGAAGGTTGTGCATCCACATGTTTGCACTAGAACAGCATGTAATGCACAATATGTTTACCTGCACTAATTCCATATCAGAATAAAGTATTTTTTAAATAAATGTCTTTGTTTTTACCGTCTTTATATCGGTATATGGTGAGGTCTTATCTGTACACAGACATTATGTCTACACAGTGGCAGCGCTGTTGCCAGAGAAAGGCGGCAGTCCCACCGGTGGTCGAGGTTTGAACTTGGTCGTTCCAAAAACATCCCTGATGTTCGCTCTTCGTCCTGTAGCACCAGGAAGTGACTGAAACATAGAGCTGTGATTGGGCGAGGCACTGATCTCAGGGACAGGGGAGCTGAACCGTGCAGGTTGTGATGTCCTCCTTGCACTCCCTGCAGATAAATACAGACATATATCAACATGACCAGATCTTGTGGGGCCTGCTGCTCTGTCACTTAGCATCTGATTAGCTTAGCTGCGAGCACAGGTTCAGGGTGTCTGAGCCGGCCGCCGCAGGTGTGTCAGAGAACCTCAATGTCAGTGGTTGACATGTCTGATGACTTCCACTGTTGTTCACTATTGTCAATACCAGTGAGGTTGTATGGACGGTAATTCAGATTCTCAACCTCGACAGTAGTTTCAGGGCTTGAAGGAACATCTATAATGACTGTATGTTAAGTGAGACACTGTCTCCATGCTAAACTTCTCCCTGTCTTGACAGAACAAGTCTACTGGCATTTTTGACAGCTAATGAAAGTCATACTTTAATAAACCTTTCACTCTGTCTAACATCTTTATAAACACTCAAAAATGTCTGCTCTGGAAGAATGGCGCCCTCTTCCTGTATTGTGGTGTAAAGCAATCAATCAAGATTTCCCACCAAATCAGTCCTGATTTAAAACAGCACCTTCAATTGTCTTTCATTAAAAAAACGTCATTGTTTCTGGTCACTTTTATTTAATTTAAAGCCCAGATGAGGGGCAAGATGTGTCTGTTTCCCACCTGGCTGTCTGTGTTGTGGCTCTGACCCAGTTTGTCTCCAGTACCTCCAGGGAGGACGCTGTTGTTTACTCCTCCGCTTCACTGTAGGAAGAAACGTCGCTCCAGTCTCATTCTCAGAAAGAGATGACAAAGAGGAGGAGGAGGAGGGCACTTCAGGGTCACTCTTCCCTACATCTGTATCTTTGAGGTCCACCTGTTTATCTTGCTCTGCCGCCCCCATTCTTCCACAGCTGGACCTACAACTGGGTGGAAATGAGCACGGCCGGTGGTTTGTGAGTGAACAGCAGGACGATGAAGGCAGACACCGGTCGGTGCAGAACAGCTGGGGGCTGCAGGTGGAGCTGCAAGCACAAAGCCAGTTGCAGCAACGACTGGTGGCGGATGTTGGGATCTGGAGCTCCCTGACTATTCTGTCATGATGAGATGCCGAAATGGGCAAAACCAGACTGCCAGGAACCAGAGACACACAGCTGTTCCACATCAGCACCCGGCAGCTCGTAACACCATCTGTAATGTCAAATAAGTGTGATTCACTGAGAGGGACAGGCAGTAATTCAGTGCAAATTAGTGCTTTTTATGTCTTCTATGTTTTAATTTTTTTTAAAACGACAGGAAATTGCAATTAAATTAAGCTGAGAAATAAAAAAATAAGACATAAAATAACTGATTTATAGTGTGTCATCAATGGTAAACTGAAATAAACTTACAAGTACATTCAAATGTAAATAAAAATGTTTTTAAATGATCCATCAAACCTATATCTATGTTTCCAAATGTTCTAAGTACGCTGTCAATTGTAGTAAAGATGGCATTCATTCGTTAAATAAAAATGTTCTAGAAGTCATCAGAAACACTATTAACTCCTTACCTCCCAAACCATCCCTGCGTTCTGTGGCGGCCATCACTCTCCCCGGCCCGTATCTCCTCACATCTGGTTCCCACGGCGACAGGACAACATCACCAGGCGCCTGGCAACGTGTGCAAGCTCTGCCGTCGTTCACCACCATGTCGAGGGAGCAAACTAGCTGCCTCCGGGAGGAGACGACCCTGAAACCAGCGCTCCCCGGGTGGTCGAACTCCACGACCCAGACTCCTCCGCCGCCCTGAAGTTTTCACACGCGGCAAGAAGATGTGTGTCCTTTTACTATTCAGAAAATGAAGCAGTCTGTAATGATCTGGACACCATATTTCTACTGAGTTGACTCCAACTGCACTTTCAGTTATAATTCTGGTGTGTTTTTATCCACATAAGAAATAAACTCAAATAAAGTCACTACACTAAATATTTGGTGTAAAAATACTCTTTGCTTGCTTTGGCTGTAGGTTTATTAGTGGTGTGTGGCAGTATCATATACATTCAGGCCACTATGTATAAAAAAGGTGAATATTTTGTTCACAATTTGATCTAATGTGGAGCTAAACACCCTTAAAGCTTAACCTTAAAGTCATTGTTTAATTTTAAATCCCCTGTGCTGGAGCAGAGCTACAAACTAACACTGTGTTGCTGTGCAGACGCCTGCCTGTGTGTGACTACACGGTATCTTTTCACCTGGACTTGCTGTATGACAGTGCCCGTGTAGTAGAAGCCATCCACCTCCCTCCTGGCCAGCACTCGGCATCCTGGGAAGAACTCTGGACTCAGGGTTTGACCAGACGGCACACGACAGGAGGTAACCGGGCAGAGAGGATTACCCAGACTGCACCTGGGTGACCACAGGAAGCCAAGAAACACATACACATAAACAATACAGGTCGGTATTTTTATTCACAGCTCCTTACAGTTGACTAGACTGAAAAGACCCCTTTTTTTGCATTTTCACAAATAGAATAAAGGTTTTGCACATCTGAAACTGTGTTTTAAAGAGTCTCTGGCTTCTCTGGGATAATCCAGATTTGACAGATCTGGATGTTGTTGTGGTTCTGGATCCAGACCTGGTCCAATATCGAGACTTTCTTTGGTATTTTCACAAACACAAATTTGAAAGTGGGTTTCAGACAGCATTAAGTCTTTACCTAAAATGTCTAACATGCATTTACAACAGTCTGAGGTGCAAACAAAGTCACGCAACAGCAAAACCACCCTTAAAAGTTACACAGCTGTAACAGCTGTAACAGACTGAGTAACCCTGTAAACCAACCTGAGCAGAGGTGGTGAGGTGTTGTGTGGGATTGACACTGACGTTGACGGACAGCAACACTTCAGCGGAGAGACTGCTGGCACCGGTGACTGATTCTCCACAACACACAGTGGAACCACCTGACAACACACACACACACACACACACACACACACAGTGACAGCCAGATGAAGCCACTTCGAGGTGTGCTGTGTTGGAGTTTTGAAGAAATCAATGGGTCATTTGTAAGTTTGCAAAAATGACATATTCTCCTCTCAGAAATAAATAAATATTATTAACTATGAGGGAGATATTGTACTTTATCCTCCACTACATTTGTCTGACAGCTTTAGTTACTTTTCATTCCCTTCCTGTCCAGTGAAAGTACCCAGTAAGTTCATCATTACCTTCCGCAGCGCTCCGTTCAAACCAACTGGAATCACATAACAGCTCCCTCTTGTGGGCCGGGTCAGGCACAGCAGGTAGTCTCGAGTGTTGCTGTCCAGCTGACCACCTGAGTCCTGCTGCAGGTAGAAGACGTTCAGCGGCCTCCCGGCTGCCAGGGCGGGCAGGGCCGCCAGCACGGCCCCCGGCTGGTCGGGGAGGCCCGTGCAGAGCAGGTGGATGGCGTGGCAGACGGGGTCAGTGAGGGCCACGCTCAGGGCGGCCAGGAGATCTCTGCCGGGGCTGCAGCTGATGGAGTGGATCCAGGAGAGAGCCGTGTACACTGTGTCGGGGGCACAGAGGAGCATGTGGTGGGACCAGCACGTCAACTGCAAAGAACAAGAAACTTCAAGGAGCAGGTGACTCACAGGTGAAATAAAGCAAAGGTGCTACCTGCATAAAGAACCAGATGTTAGTTATTGGAATATTCTCTAAGTGAAATGAGACATTATAGGCTTTAATTTATATATTAACACTTTTATTTTGACTTAATCAGTCAGTCTAGAGTATCGTATCATAATGTTCCAGTAAAAGTAAAAGTACTGGACTTAAGTACAGTTTTACTTGTACTTTACTTGAGTGTTTTCATTTTATGTTACTTAATACTTCCACTCCACTACATTTATAAAAACAAAAGTTTAAAAAATAGCTTTTATAACTAGTTGCTTTGCAGATTCATATATTCAACAAATAAAATACAACATATTATATAGATTAAGCTACCCAGCAGTATATAAAGACATTTAAATTAGCTGCAACATTAAAGTGATATGTACATTCATCTAAAAATGATAATAATCCAATCATGTATAAATTATTCGGAAATGAGCCATTCTGCTTAATGAGAACTTAAAGTATATTTTGATGCTAAGACTTGTTTGCTTTTACTTACTTGTATCTCTACACTGTGGCATTAATACTGTAAATTATTACTCCTTCCACCACTGGAATTGTAATTTTTAATGATTTTGTGACCTTTTGACCTTTTATCAAGTCATACGGTCAAAATCTTCTCTTTCATCCAGAGGTGGACACATGACTCTAGTCAGACCAGAGTCTTTAATCACACTTGCAACTTGACCTTTACTTTGGACTTGGAGAGGAATTGAAATCCTCCCAAAGCTCCCCAGAGGATGAACCCTTTTCTTTTCTTTAGTTGACTTTAATGACCCCATAGGCAACCTGTAGTGTTACCCACAGGGTAAATAACATACTTTAATATCTATGATTTGCTCATAATGAACACTGCAACCTCTGGAGTGACTGTAGAGAGCTTTCCTTGTCCTCTGAGGCCCTTTTCTGTGCTGCAGGATCTCTGATGCTGGTGTGGTAATGAGCCGCCTCACCTTGCTGGAGAAAGTCATGATGTTGAAGAGCGAGTCCCGGAGCAAAGCCTTGGCCAGCAGGGTCTGGATCAGCAGGCGCTTTGCTGCTCCCAGAGCAGGCCGCATGCTCTCTGAACTCTCCACCACAAAAGTGACGTTGCATCTCTGTTTGCCCAGAAACAGCGCAGTCATGTCAGCCTCAGAGGCGAGCGGCTGCCTGGACGCCATCCCGGCACTGCAACAACGTCAGCAGTGACACAACTCTCTTTTATTCTCAGTGGGATTTGAATTATGGGATAGATGAGTGCCATAAAAACACAATCAAGCTGCAAAAAGAGTAAGAAAATACAATTTTAAATATAAAGAGGAATAAATAAAATAATATAAAAGAAGATAAAACATATTGGAAATAAATAAAGACGAATTAAACGTGGAATTTTAAAGACAAAAGAATACTTATATTCATATTATATTAATGTTCTGTGAAGGTAAGCAGCTATCTGAACATAGCACTTTACCTGCAGGCTTTCTGTTGCTCACATTCAGCTGCAGACAACAACGTCCTCACTGTTGATGTTGGTTTCCATGGAGAAAACGTTCAAGACAGAGTCAGTCTTCTTCCCGTCCACTGGAGGGGCTGTTCGCCCGCCAATCAGCTGACCGGGGAGCGTTACCAAACACTACTGTCATGGCACGGTTGCTATGGTACATAGGCAGGGAACAGGCCGGGGTGTGTCAGGGTCTTTCTTCTCTTTTACTCATTATTAAACAGCTTTAATTAAGTCAGACTACCTTTGGCTGCCCCAGATTAATAAACAGCTCTCAGATAAAACAGTTATTCATTTACACTGGGCTGAATGTGTAAGATTATATAAAGTGCTGCGGTTCCTGTGAAGAATACAGAAAGACTTTTCACATCATTTGGGATTTGATTAGATTTTATTCAGTGCTGCACTTTGCTACAGTCCGGTGATAAAACATGCCACAAGTGTCGCTCTCAGTTCTGTAAACTTTCAAAGGCAGTGACCTCAATGCAAATACATGTTTTATTGGACTAGAAAATAAATTTTACAACGTTATAAAATACAGTAGATAAACAGTTAAGTGCTAAGCTCAACTACACTGAAATAAAAAGCCTCCAACATTTGTTCTCCAGCTACAAATGCAGAACACTATGTCTGGCAGAACAATACTAATCTGTAGGATACAAGAACTATAAATCACATTTAGAAACTTAAAGCACTTAACGTTGTGTTCATAATCTAGCTGCACAATACGACCTACTGTAGTGACCGTTAAACAGGCTCATCGTCGAGGCTGCAGAAATGCTATTTGTTGCTAATGCTACATGAGGAACTGTGTTTATGTCAAAAGAAGTGAAGTCAGTGTGGATTATGTGACTCATGATGAATGCAGCAAACGTGTGAAGTTCCCCGATAAATTATTGTATTGCTCTTGGTCACTGTGTGTGTGTGTGTGTGTGTGTGTGTGTGTGTGTGTGTGTGTGTGTGTGTGTGTGTGTGTGTGTGTGTGTGTAACAGGTCTTGGAAGTTCGAGGAGCTGTT
>JAVQJL010017993.1:0-10324 GCA_036024295.1 Nannoperca obscura | reverse complement strand
AAGTTAAGACTAGTTTAAAGTCATCTTCATTGAAAAGTACAGTGCTTTTCCTTCAAAAATAAGGACATTTCAATGTGACCCCAAACTTTTGAACGGTAGTGTATATATATTATATATAGTTTTAATACTGAAGTTTTGCCCTCATAAATGAATAACACCACCATGACTTCAATTTTGAGAGTAAAACATATTTAAATTTGAAAGACTGTTTTGTACTTAGATACTGCAAAATTCGACTCCTCTTTTGATTTTTCTATTTTGTTCTCACCTAATTGTTAAACCATATCTCCTATTTTACTCAGCGGTGGAATAAGCAGTTTGAGGTACTTGTACTTAACTTGAGTATTTACATTTTATGCCACTTTATACTTCACTACATTACAGAGGGGACATTTTTTGTACTTTGTACTCCCCTACATTTATTTGACAAATATAATTACTATTTACTTTTTATATAATCAACTTAGGGGGGAAAAGGTGAAGTGAGAGAAAGAATGAAAAAAAAGCAGAATTAGTGATCGGCTAGCCCTTTCTCTCTCTCCCGGCGATCATTTTCATTAAGTCAAAATAGAAGCGTCTGCGTTTTTTAGTAAATACATTAATCACTGAGTCAATAAACTGTCAAAAATACTGACAAAAACCTGTTTATGACTGATAAAACAATGAGTAGATCCTCACATTTTGACACAGGGGAGCTGCTATAACCTGTATTTTACAACAATGTACTTATCGATGTATCAAATGACAATGTGAAAGCAATGTGTCAATGTGAAAGGTGTGCTTTGTAGTTATGAACATACAGAGGATCATCACCCAAATCAGGCATCTCCTCTGGGCTTTACAGAGCTTTACTGTGCTTTCAGCTCATTGTTTAGCTGTCAGACCCGTAAATGTAATGTTTGGTTCACTCTCACCACTTCCATAATGTTGTTTTTGGCCACAGCAGGCAGCAATTATGAGCAAAAAGCCACTGTGTAGTTAGCAACTAGCTGGTGAACACATTGGAGCATTTAGTTGCTAAAAAGCCAGCAACTGTCTGCTAACAAGTTCACCACATCAACAAGGTAACAGTATGTCAAAGCTGTTCACAACATGCATACCAGTAAACATGAGCAGCTCTAGTTGGGCCCCTGACGACAGTTCAAAAACAGCTCTGACACAAAAATATTTATAATTCCTGGCACAGTCCCGGGCCCCTGTCCAGCTCTGGGCCCCCTAAACCATTCAGTCACCCCAGCCTCAAAGGCACCCCTGATAATAAAGCATCTAGAATATAATGTAATGGAGAAGAAAAGAATTGAAACAACCCATATCCTCTGCAGCTGAGACACTGATAGAAACAGACACACAAACTCACAAAGGGATTTCAAATTAAAAGGCAATGTGGTCTCACGTTAATGTAAAAATAATGTTTGCGTTCATATTAATGTCCGTAAATCGAACTCAATCGCAGCACAGAAAGATTAAACAGAGACATACAAGAGTTCTGCAGGACAAAAATCACACTTTTTCAAAGGCACACACCAGAGCACCAGGGCTTGGATGTGCAATGTCATCAAGATGTACAGCCAGGAGGTGCTTCTTTTTGATTTAAAGGAGACCTTGTGGACAGTTGGTAGACTGTGAATATAACTGTATTTTTTATTTGAGCTAAGAACCTTTCTGGCAAAAAGTGATTTAAATTGCTTCAGCGCTTGGTTGAAGGATGACCTTTATATCACCAGTGTCAGGCCATAAAATGCATCACCGGAAAACTACATTTAAAACATTTAACACATTCATTTCCTGAATGTACAATTAGCTAATGTGGATACTTGCTGTGCTATTACACAGTAGCTAGCATGCTAAGGTTAGCACCAGTTTCTGTGTGTTCCAGGTAGAAATTAGGAAAACAAATCATTTTCCCACATTTCACCATCTGCCAACGGTGGTGACAGCCGTGCATGTCAAAGTGGGGCTGGATGACATCACGACGGGCCTGCCAAAAAGACAAAATAGATGTTTTGATTTGGTACACAGCTGAGCTAAAAATATGTGGTGTGGATGGAAATGTACAAGCAGGGAGCCATATCCTCTTAGTGTGTTTTGTCTCTCTTAGTGCCACCTCTCCCACATAAAAGGTGTGAACAATCTCTTCTGCCAAGTTTGTGGCTGTGGGAGACAAACTTTGGTCTCTGCAGGGACAGTATATTCGTTTCCAAACTTTCACAGGTTTGCTGGTGTGCTGGTAATTACAGGTGTTTTCTTTCAGTCCGCGCAGTAAATGTGTGTGTAAGTGTCCCGCAAATCAATCTCAGTGTCCTGTCACCAAATATCACTCTCATGCTGCTACTCTGCTTTAAAATGTGAATTTGCTATTGTTCCACAGTGCCGCCCCCCTGCCATTATAGACAGCAGTGTATCCGCATGGTTGTGTTTGCTGAAGTTGCATGTTCCAGGTTGTTATTTTCTCATACACACTGCTATCATGCCGTACTTTTGTATGCACTGATGCAGGTAGCTTTTACATTGGCAGGTTTGTGTACAGTGGGCTGAAATCATAAGCGTACCTCTAATAGCAGTCATGGATGTCTGTGTCACCCTGTCCAAACATCAAAGTGTGTTCGTCAGCTGTCAAATTGCATCTGAAGTGCAAGAGAAAGATAAAACTGGGATTTTGTTAAAGAGAATATTCACTCTGTAGATGCCCAGATCCTCTATTCAATGCTGCACATTACAACATGTGCAGAAGTAAATCAAACATTGTCGTTCACAGTGTGAATTCTGGTCTGCAGTGATTGGAAGATGTTTGTACCTCTTCCTTTCTTACCTCTGTTTTTTTTATTGTCCTTCACATCAAACAAAATGATCATGCTGCAACTCTTATCTGGTTTCAGGTGGCAAACGCCAGCCGAGAATAACATGGCAGGTAGTCATTGGTGTGTGATAACACACATGGTAGACTGGAAGTTAGCCAACACGGAAAACATCTCTGTGCTGGAAATGGACAGCAAGCATAAATTGATCTTTTATTTAGAACCTCCGGATGACCCTGTTCGACCCCAGTGCAGGTACATTGTTCCTGTGCAGGCAATTTCCAGCAATCTAACCTCTCACAGCACTTACTGGAGCTCACCAGTACGTCAATGAAATTTTGAGACCACAAGTGCCATCCAGTGTCTGGTCTATGATGGATTGCAAAGGAGCCTCTTGTGTTTTTAGATCAACTTTGACACCAGACAAGAACGTAAATATTGGATGATTTCACAAAAACCCAAGTTACGTTAACCCACAATAGCAATGTTTTTAGCCATGCTAGTGGCATAGTTCTAGTGTAGGGAAGTCTTTTTTTCACTGTTTAGTGAAATGTCTCAACTACTATTGCCATTCAATCTTGTGCAGACTTTCATGGCTCCCAGATAATGAAACCCACCCACCAGCAGGACACAGTTATCACTTAACCAGAGAAATATCTCAACATCTACCTGATGGATTGCTGCAAAACATTGCACAGCCATTCATGATTCCCAGAAGATGTATGACACCAACTTTGGTGACCCCCTGACTTTTCCTCTGGCACCACCATGAGGTTTAACATGTGTGATTTTAATATCTCGACAACTATGAGAAGGATTGCCATGAAAGTTGCTTCAGATATTCATGTCCCACTCAGGATGAAGAGTAATCACGTTGGCGATGTTTTCATCAAGCGTCATCAGGTACAAACTAATGTCATTCCCATCAGCCTTAGCTGTACTTTGTGTTTAGTGATAATTAGCTAAAGTTAGCTTACTAACACGCAAGTATAAACATTATACTTCAGCATGTTAACATTGATCTTAGTCTTGTTTTCTCACAGACACAGGTGATGACACACATATATTCTGTACATACAGCTCTCTGTCTCTCCTTGTGTCCCTCTGACCACTGCTTGATTGACAGCTCTGTGACTCTCCTGTTATTTTATTCAACTTCTTCTTCCTCCACTGTCTGTCCTGTCACATGCTTTATTTGAAGATAGACACAGAAAAGTTGAGACTGACTTTGTGGTCTTAGTTCAGGTACTTTGAGAAAGCTAAATGTGAAAAATAAATAGAAAATAGAAGTGTAAAATGCATCGGGCTGTACCTCATACCCCCGGCTGTCATTTCTGATTAGAATAAAGTCTTGACTTGTCACGTCACAGTAATGTATATGAAATGGTTTTGACATGACTTAGAACAGACACGTATATCTAAACACACCTAGTTTATGATAAAGGAAAAGTTGATTTAATTAAATTGATGATGAGATTTTACAGTAAATGTGGACGAACTTCAGTAGAGTTTGGCTTTTACTGTGAGATGTGACAAGATGTATATGTCATCACATGAATTAATCAAAAAAAAGTCAAATCCTTTCAAATCTTTAGTGTTTGTATGACATTCAGTCAACCACAGAAATAAAAAGGGAGTGGTATTATCTGTGGGTATGCGTGGACCGAAAAAGAGAAGAAAAGAGGAGAACCAAGCAGACCTCAAGGTCAGCTCATTTGATTTTAGCTTCTATCTATTCACAGTCCAAATAGAAACTTGAATTGAATTTTTTTTAAAGGTGCGACCTTCACTCTTTTATGTTGAATACGGGGTCCCAAAAAATTTCTTTCAATATTTGAATCATTGCGTAAAAAAAAAAACTTTCCTGAATTAAGTTTTTATAAAGAGAACTTGACACTGGATGTTCCTGGGATTCTGCCCTCAGGTTTGACAACTATGTAGTTGGTTTGTCGGAACAGAAGAAATGTGATCAGAGGGGTTTTGACCAACAAATAATGAATGCCCTTGATGTAGAAGGAATCATAGCAGGACATGCCGAACAACCAACAAATAGCTAAATAAAATGGAGTCACAGCTAAAGTGTAATAGGATGACAAGAAAACATGTTGATAGACTAAATGAACAGGACACAACATGGTTGAAAATGTAATGTAATAAAATCAATACAATGATTGTGGGAAAAGCAATAACTTTAAGTAGCTGGAAATTAAAGCAGCAATAATTGATTTTCTTTCCACTTTGGGGAAAAGATGTTAACTCAACACTCGCATATTATCGTCGACAGACACGGAGCAACATCATCATTCATTAGTCGTGTTTCTGGCCTTGATGAAAGTAAGTCCAATATTCACTCTCCTTTTAGCTCTGTTTTTGTTCTTCACCAACTCCGGAGAAAAATATCTTCAGCTCCTGAATGCTGTACTGTGTTCACACGCTAGTCGCTACCTTTGACTGTCTGCTGTTTGGGGCTCAGCACGTTAGTGAAGTGGATTCATCAGAACTTTTTAGCTGAAAACAGCTATCGGCTAAAGCTGGAAATGAGGTTGATGACAGAAGCGAAACCAAAACCATCCAGTTGTGGGCAGGAAAACTATTACACATAGTCATCTGATTCATTGTTAATATAAAAATATTGTTTCATGCAGGTTCAGATTAAGGTGGAGGTGTCTTAATTGACAAGATGAGAAGTACTACAGAGTGTAGCTACTAGGCTCACATGCTAATATATGTGTGTGTGTGTGTGTGTGTTTAGTGAGACCAAATATTTTCAATGCATAGCCATAGTGTAATAATTAAATATAAAGGTAATATAAACGCATGCTGTTTTGTTTATATTTTTTTGTTTCAATATATTATAGTCAAAACTAAGACCTCACTGTTTTTACTGTACTTTCAAATCTCAAGTGAATCAAGCCTCAAAGTAGTCAAATCCAAGTTTCCAGTCCTAATTTTTGTGACCTGAGTTTCAAGTCTGCAGCTCTGGTAATAGTAAAATTCACAAACCAAGTTTTTATTTACTCAGCCAATTCCAATGGGGATTTTCTAACTTTTTTAAACAAGAAAATATTCTGCACATGAATGAGGAGAGGAGAGGAGAGCAGAGGTGAGGTGAGGAAAAGAGAGGAGAGGAAGAGAGGAAAGGAAAGCAGAGAAGAGGATAGAAGAGGAGAAGAGGACAGGAGAGGAGAGAAGAGGAGGGGAGGAGAGAGGAGAATATGGTGTCCGTTTGTAGGCAGAGTTGGCAAAGCTCCACGTTAACACACATACACCGAGTAAAACCATTTGGGGTCTGTGTGTGAGAGATATGCATGTTCATGTTCAGTCTCAAGGTCGAACTATGGTAGGAAACCGCTGTGTGTGTGTGTGTGTGTGTGAGAGAGAGAGAGAGAGAGAGAGAGAGAGAGAGAGAGTGTGTGTGTGTGTGTGTGTGTGTGTGTGTGTGTGTGTGTTTATATTTGAAAAAACACAGATAGGGAGAGAACCTTTGTGTGCGTTATTTCTCTCATGTATTCTCAGGTTGGAGGTATGCAACCTGGTGTGGGAGTGTGCAGACACAAATGTGCACAACTATGCACTTTTGCATACTCTGCACAGTTACTACACTCACACACACTATCTTACAAACATACTTGAAGCCAGTTTTTCAGCTCATCCTTCAACACACTATAACACTGGTGTGGACAGATGTAGCAGAGTTGTCCAACAACTAATTGAATGAAATTTGCGTCTGAATGCAGCCTGACCAGACACTCAGCCAAGAAAAAGAGTCAGCCGAAGCCGCCAATAAGCATCTGTACAATCACGACAATATTTCCCTTTCAGGTTTGGAAAACATACCATTGTTTTGTAAGGAGTATCATCTTGCCTTGTCCGTCATCTTGACTGCCTGTCATTTGTTCAGCGTATCTGTGAATCTGAATCAAAGATACAATAAACAAGGAGAAGGAGAATATCTTCCACAACAGTCAAAAAAACAAACATAAATTTGTTCCAGGATACAGGAAAAATGTCATCTTTGTTTGTTTTGATGTGTATTTCTAGATAGAAATCCAACCTTGTGCAGCACAAGTGATTATCCTGAAGAATTAAACTGCATCTCATCAGCTCATTTGGTTTGCTTGCATCACACAGGTGCTGCCTGAAGAAAAAAAAACAAAAACAAGCATGATACTTTAGACCAACTGGGGCTGATCCCACACTTTGGCCGGTAAGCCTCTTCCCATAGCGGAGGCCTTTTAGGAAGCAGCTGAATTTTATTTTTGCAGCAAGTTTGCTTCCAGATTCATATTTTCTCTGCCAATGTATGTGCATGCCTACATAAGCCATGTGACAAAAGACATGGCAAAGAATATTCAGTTTAACCCAGAACATAAAGTCTTCGTGATATCATTGGTGAACATGTTGAAAAAGTGGCTTTCTGAAGGAGTACAGTGTCTTGGTCACCTATAAAAAATCATCCGAAATGTGTGTTGCTGTGCAAAATGTTCACTTTTCTTAATCACAGCTTTTAATGACTTGGCCACTTCACACATACTATTCCCATCGATGCGAGCATTAAGCCATGGGGGGAGGGGGGGTAGTCCACACTTCAACTGATGCCACTTTTTTCTCGAATTGCTCACAGTGCTCACAGATTCAGCCAAGGCAGACACAGTTGGCTGTATTTTTGTCCAGTGTCTGGCTTTACTGAAAGCTGTGAACCTGATTAAAAGTGATAATCTGCAAGATCAGTGTTTGGCTTCGGTGCATTTTGCTGTCGCTAAGAGAAAAGTTTTCCACTGGCTGTTTAGAACAGCAGATACAGGAAATGAAAGCTTTTATGTTCTGGCTACAGGTTGATGTAAAACAATGTGAGATAGAAAGGAAAACTGACACTGAATGATGTGCTAATGTGAGAGATTTTTACTTCAAGAGGTGTAATTCTGGAGTGTAGCTGTTCTTGTTGTTGTTGTTATTGTTGTTGTGTGGCATTTTGAATAATCAACATTATCAAGAAAAAGTGTGTGTGTGTGTGTGTGTGTGTGTGTGTGTGTGTGTGTGTGTGTATGGGGGTGTTCCTGGTCCAGCTTGGCCTATAAGGCTGGCACTGCCCACTTGTCTGTTCTTCTGTTACCATGACAATCCCCACCATGCCAGGCCAACACCATATGGTTGCTATGGTAACATTCCGTTCTCTTTTGGCTGATGCCGGTGAACCAGGTGTATCTGCCAGCTGGTAACGACAGGTGGATGGTGGGAGTGTGTGTGTGTGTCTGTTTCAGAGCCGATAAACCATGAACACTGAGCCTCCAGGAGACAAAATAAACCAGAAAAGAACAGAGCAGAGCGCCGTGTCTTCTCCTCATTCCCACAGTCTGATATTTGGAAGCATCAGTTCATCATTTGTGAAACTCTCTATGGGTTCACAGCGCTTTTAACTTTACTATGAGTCCATCAAATGACTCTGACCTTAAGGCCACTGACAAACTCAGGCAACAGTTTGTCTTCAGGCACTACAGGGCCAAGTGTGGCCAGCACCATTGACGCTAGTTGGCCTGTTTCAGCATCCACTCTGTCAATTCAACATTTTGAAACGGGGAGACCTGTCTGAGTGGCTGTTCAGTAGTTATCAGTTGCAGTTTTTTAGTTACTCACATACATAATTGCCCAGTTTGTTAGTTTCTTTTTATATATCTATCTTTTAACAAAGAATGTGATCCATCAGGTGTGAACACACTCTCTCACACTCATTCTACAAAATCTGCTCATCATTTTTTGGTATGAAACTGAAAAACATATACATATTTTTGGAGAAGGTCCACGTCTTACTTGTTTGTGAAACCATCTCGTGATTTTATAATTCAATATTGCATTCAATCCTTTGCTAACGTAATATCGATATGATATTGAAAACAATGTTGAGACATCCCCAACATTTTCTGAATAGATGATGTTTCTCCTTTTTGATCATGTGGAGTATAAAGAATGGGTATATCCCAAACTTGGGGTCATAAGGTTTATAATTGAAATTCACAGCAGGCCAGAAAGGACAGGGAACATGAAAAATTACATCAAGCTTTGGAGCCTGTGTAAGAATTTGCTCTTGCCAGAGGAGAGGTGTATATGTGTGTGTGCATGTGTGTGTCCCGTTGCTTTTCCCTGTGCATGTGTGTCTCTCTGTGTGTCACTGTAAATGTGTGTGCCTACATGTACACTATAAGTATCCATGTGTTGGAGTGTGTGTGTGTGTGTGTGTGTGTGTGTGTGTGTGTCTTTGCCCGTGGAGAGGAGAGGAGGTAAATTCATATCAGAGTGTTTTTGCTATAGGCATGGTAATTATTGCAGTTTTTAATAACTATGCTTTATAATCATTTAGCACTGATGATGCACACACACGCACAAACACACACACATACACATGCACGCACACAGCTCTTGAGGCACTAATGAATTTAGATGTGATGGGCACTGAAGCTGAACTAAAGTGTGTGTGTGTGTGTGTGTGTGTGTGTTGGGAGGGGGGGGGGGGGGGGCAGAGAGAGATATAGATGGATAAAGAGCGAGGAAGTCCCAGAGACAGAGAGGCGGGGAAACTTTGTTTTCAGTGTAACAAAATAACCATTTATGCATGAAAATGTTGTGCTGCTCCGATCATTTTTCATCAGTGTTCAGGAAAAAATGGATCAAACTGATTTGAGCTCATTCTGATACCACGAGAATGCAGAGGAAAAAAATACAATTATCTTGAACAAATTAAATTCCTACAAATTAAAAGCCCTCATAAATGGTGCTTACAGGTTATGCTTTAGACTAATCGAGTGGCTCCCAATCTTGGGGTGGGGGGGCTACTTCTGCAAGGGGTCGCAAGATAAATCTGGGCAGTCACAAGATCGTTTATAGCAGCCATTCTCAATTTGTGGGCCGCACCCCAAAAGTGGGTCTCAGAAGACCAGCCAGTTGGCCGCGGATTCAAAATATAACAAAAATATTTTGGTAATTTACAAAACTAGTTATTGTTATATGAAAATGTGCTCAAGGATTCACATTAATTAAAAAACATCTAATTAAAAAACATAATTTCAGTGACCCATTATGAATATCGCCAGCCAATCACAACACACCATCAGGTAGAGACAAACTTTACAGCGTGTGGTGAGGAAATGTGACTCACAATACATTCAATTTGGATTCATAACGGCAGGTGTGTTCAGTGTGGTGATATCCTGTCAAATGAGGCGCTAAAATCATCAAAGCTCCAGAGACACCTAAACACAAAGCAGCCAGGATGTTGTGGGGTTTTTTCACATTTGTTGGGGGAACGTAATCGGACATTTTCACATTTCTCTTATATTTCCTTTTTTTCCTTGTGAAATACTGGATAGTCTTTTCCTTCTTCATGCTCTCTTCAACAGTTATTCCGATAAAACAGAGGTTTCACTAGCAAGGAACACACCCTCCATATGATACGTTTAAAAGATTTATTGAACATAGGTACATTTAGAATTTTTGAATATTGATGATGGTTTGGGGAAGCTTCGTGGGGACGTCCG
>JAVQJL010017951.1:0-21883 GCA_036024295.1 Nannoperca obscura | reverse complement strand
TCCCATTCTACTTTTAGAGACTCTAGGAACCACAAGGAACCTGCATTCTGAGAGCGCAGTGCTCTAGTAGGGTGATAAGGTACTATGAGCTCTTTGAGATATGATGGTGCCTGACCATTAAGAGCTTTGAAGGTGAAAAGAAGGATTTTAAATTCTATTCTGCATTTTACAGGGAGCCAGTGTAGAGAATGTTATGTTAGTCTTTTGTTCTGTTTCCTGTTTTATTTTGAAAGTCAGTTTGTCTTGTCTCTTTAGTTCCTGCCCTCATGTGCCCACCCAGTGCTCACCTGCCCCCCTGGTTAGCTACTTTCCAGGATATACTGGTCCCGTCCTTTGTTGATTAGGACAGCTTTCAGTTAAACCTCCATATGTTACTTGTTACATTAGTACTAATTTCCTTCTCATAAAGAAGTAACCATACATAAGCATTTAACATTTTAATCAATGAATAAGATGCTAAAATAATGATTTGTGTGACTATAAATCCATTGGGGTAACTCAAATTCTTTAGCAAACTAACGTTAAACTAACTATCACTAATATGTTAGCATGTGCTTCACTGAGGGTATGGAGAAATACAAGAACCCAGACAGGCAACAAATTGACAGTAAAATAAGAGACTTTAGGGGTGAGACAATCAATGAATGATATGTAAAAGGAATTTAGAGTGATTCAGGCTAAAATGACTGCGGTTTGTATGGCTATGCAATCAGGGGAGATCGTGATATTATGGAGTCAGCTTTAGCTTGATGAAGTCCTGTCTCCAAACAACCCCAGTCTGTGGTCCATAAACCTTTTAAAGCTCCCCATATAAACTGATCACCAGCACCCATATCTTATTTCCACTGTGATTCCTACTGACCCAAATAAGTCCAACAATCTATTTTGGTTTGTACTTCATGCATTTCCGCCCTTATTGTTCTCTCTATCTATGTCTTTATTAATCTGTCATCCATGCATGATCCTTTTAGGAAGAGCCTCCTCTGATTCGATTAGATGGGCTTTCATTATGATAATGGTGGATTAGGCAAAAAGGGAGATCAGAGGGGATGTTGGTGCCTGATTATGCTGCCTCCGCTACAATACAACACAAAGGATGTATACATTCACTGTATGGTGGTGGTGTGTGTGTGTGTGGGTGCATGCTAGATATTTTGCCAGTGGCTCTCTGAACTCGCTAATCTTTAGTGCACATGCTAGGTGCATAACACACTTCATTACCTTAATACCATTTGAAGACTGCACTCCTACATATGAAATATACATACAGTATACACAGTGTTGTTCATTCTGTAAAGAGGGCTTTGATTTAGCGTTGCATTCCATCAGGTAGCTAATGTTAGCTAAACTCTTGGAATTCAAAGAAATGTCTTCTAGCTAAAACAATACTGTGAGTATTTTGTACTACGAGGACATTATGCAACATCATACTGCGTCACTACTGCTAATACTAAACTTCAATATGAAAACAAATCAAAATCATCATTTGTTTGTAGGAATTAACTGAACATTATTGTCGATATTTTTACATATGTTTAAAAGTCAAAAACAACACAACATTGTTAGACAGAAAAAATCCAAAGTATATACCCATGTAGCCAACAGTGTCAATCTAATCTAGATGAGCTGCTTGGTTCTGTTTTGATTCTGGATGAAGACACATAGCAGTACTTAATGTCCAATGTTGTGTTATCTGTTTGCTAATCAGCCATATGCATGGCAGTTATGGCACACCAAAAAATCATATTCTCAACTGTTCTGTCCAGCAGAGGACCACGTTTACTACAACTGCTGGTGAACAGTGTCCTCTCACATGAAGTCCTGTTGAAAATCATTTTAAAGTGTTTCTAAACCTTTTATGAAATTGGATGGGTTTTTTTTGTGAAACTATGTAAAAAAACAAAACAAATCTGATGAGCCTTGAACATAAGTTAAGATTTATTTGAACAATACCATAATCATTGTTTTTGCACGTAAAAGCTATAAAAGACTTAAAAAGACACCAGACCCATTTTCTAATTGAGAACAAGTCTAACCATTGACCAATGAAAATGAATCATTTCTAGCTGTCATGACAACAGCACATATGTTTGTGTGTTTTTTAATCTTTTTTTATGGCAAGAGAAATCCGACCTCTAAGTGGAGTTCATTAATATTCCTAATGGCAGGTCCATTGTCTTGATTGCCTGACCTGGTGAATAAGGGCAGGCCCCTGGAGCTCAGAGAGAGCACGGTCTTTACTATGCAAGTCACAATGCCAGTAAGTTTACACTCCACTTGTTCACACACACACACCACAAACACACACACATACAAAATCACAGCCGCAGTCCAATTCCACCACTGCAATTATCAAAGTGCCTCTCAACCTCCAAATTGAGGAATACATCTTAATTCAGTCAAATGGAATTTCAGTGACAGAGGCTTGAGCCATGCCAGATTATGGATTAAAGTAATCCCACAGGACCAGGAGGGTGTGTTTGGGTAGAAGAGGAGGAGTTTTCAATCATTCATTCAAGCGAACGTGGCTAGGGACTGGGACCAATAAACAAAACCACCACAAAAACAGGCTTAGGATTGTTGCTGATGCTGCTTCTTTCCTGTCAGACAAGACCAGATTGGCAACCTGCTACTGGTAATGATAGTCAGACTAATCCACTCACACAGTATCCCAACAAATTCCTCCCTCCACCATACCTGCTCACTTTGGTTCCTTAACGGGTTCCTTCCTGTGGATTGTGATGGCATTACTGCTAAATGATTCAACTGCATAACTGACTGAATATTTACACTGTCTCTTAATACACTGTAGATATTATGGCTAAAAAGCACAATTGTTTTACACAGAAAAAAACTGAGGGAAACCAATGACTGCAAAATCTAACATATTCATTTTCTTACATTTCTTATAGTAGAATTTTAAATATTTTTTAAAACTCGTTGTCCACTGCACTTAAATTATTAAATAATTAAGAACTTGTCAAACCAATCATTCTTTCTCAAATTGTATTGTCAATACATCCCATGTGCAGATTTAAATAAACAATGAATGTATCCTCCTAATAAGTAGTGTGTGTGTGTGTGTGTGTGTGTGTGTGTATAGAAAGCCTGAGGTCTTCTTCCTCTGTGCCATAGAGCTCCATTGTTGTCCAAAAATTATTAGAACATCAGTGAGCCACACTGTTGCACTGGGTGACATTTTCTTTCATTACAATGAACACACACAATGTAGATTATTTTAAATCAATCCCACACACGATCCTGCTGCCCCAAATACTCACCAGATGTATAGTATTCCCCTGCTGAAAAGACCCCAACAACAGCACTATTCATTTTTGTTTGTTTGATTAGAATTACAGCAACCAGCTGTTTGAGGAAATGACTACTTGTAGGTGTTTTTAAGATTTATGTCTTCAGTGGGAACAAATTGGAGCCAAGAGCCACAGAATGTGTAATGAAGCATTGAGAGACAGATAAAACATTGTTGGTTTTGGTCAGTGACTGACCAACTGGCAGATGTTTTATTGACAGATGAACAAGATAACACTATTTTTCATAGTAAAGTGACAGTTGCTCAAAAGCTGAAATATTTTAGTTAGAAATGCATTGATCCAATCCTTGAGATGAGTTAGCACACTAGCACCACTAGTAATGTTATTAAGCTGACCAGGTATCAGCCAAATGCAAATGATCCATGTAAAATACATCAATGTCACTGTAAAAGTCAAGTCAATAAACTTTATTCTTGTGTCAAGTATTGTCCTGTATCACTTGGCATTGGGGACGTTTGAAGAAGTGGTGGGCAGATTGAAGAAGGGTGAGTTTGGTAGCGAATTATGATGGAGGAACTGCTCCGACATCAGGCCTGGTAGATGTCCACAACTGCCGGCAGCTGTGTCCCGATGTTTTGGGCCGTCTTGATGACCCTCTACAGAGCTGTCTATCTGGTCCTTCCTGCAGCTGGCACACCACACTGTGATGCAGTATGTCAGGATACTCTCCACCAGGGCTGGACTGGCCATCTGGCATTTTCCGGGTGGGCTGACGGGCCTTTTGGGCCGACACAACTGTCTTTTTTTTTGCCTGACCAGCCCATACAACAGATTGGTCCAGTGCTCTTTTTCTTTACTGACACTGGGCTGGCCCAATGACATCCTCCCGTTTTGGGCTCAGTGCCAAATGTGTGCAAAGAGTTATACATGATAGGCTTCTTCGTTGCTGTTCATTGCAGTGCTGCGTCAACACGGCCGCCATATTGGTACAGCGAAATCTACCATCTACCCATAATTAAAATCGTCAGAACTCACTGATTTATAAACAGATTTTCAAACAGTTTGGTTTGTTACAAATGCCATCACGTATATCTATGATACAGAATACTAGCTTAAATTAAGAATGAGTTTTCATTCCAAAATACTTTCTTATGTAGATAGCCTAGAAATAGTAGTCCTTTTTCTTACTGCATGTAAAATGGCTGCCATGATGATGTCATTGTGTTTATTTAAATACTTAATTAAATAAATAATGTAACTACAACAAATAGTTAACAGTTAAAGTTAAAAGATCCAGAAAAGTTTTTAATTACATTTAAAGTAAAATATTAACATTTTGCTCATTTACATTTGTCACCATTTTAACCTGTCATACTTGTTACACGGTTTTAGTGTTATTAGGGAGTGGCATGGTTTGTTTATTAATGTGAGCGTGAAGATGGGTGGTGTGTGATCGATTGTTGTGGGCCTGGCTGAGCCACTGTGCGATGGTTCAGTCTGGCTCTCCTCTGTTTCCTCAGGAAGTGGAGGCGTTGTCGTGTCTTCCCAATGACAGTGGAGGTGAGTATAGACTCTCCACAGCCTCGCCTTCAATGAACACTGTGTTCATAACATGGTGTGTTTCCACATTCAGTCATGGCAGGCTGCTACTCCATTTTTAGTTAAATAGCAATCACTAGTATTACTTTATTTATCACTATATCTCACGTATGGTGTTGGATAGGAACTTTTGCAACAAAATCCTGCATATTCATGTGAACATACATACTCTTTTCATGGAAAATGTATGGGACAAAGACAACTGCGCCTTCACCTGTGTGTCAAGCCCAGTAACAAAATCAGACAGTGTATCTTTGAATTGTATCATTGTCTCTCAGTTTGTTTGTCTGTGTAGCTCTCTCTCTGTGTCTCTGTGGACAGGCTTCAGACTGTCACATGTCACATTACATCATTGTCTCCTCCTCTCTGTCCCACTTAAAATAACATCCCTCCACCTCCTCTCTTCATTTATATCTGTCTGTCCAGGTTTCTGTCCTTTCTTTCACAGTCTCTCTCTCTCTCTCTCTCTCTCTCTCTCTCTCTCTCTCTCTCTCTCTCTCTCTCTCTCTCTCTCTTCCTGTCTAAGTAGATTTTAACTTGATTGCAGTTTTAATGATATGACAGGGGGGTCCTATACTGACATATATTGGAGAACTTTTGTGAGTGGTTTTCTGATGGTCACGTAGTATTGTTGGCGATTCCTCAGATGTCTATCTGCTTTCTTCCAGTCCTCACAAATCAGGCCTCTCAAATGACTTTGCACCCTCGCCCAGATGTGAGATGTGGGCGCCTGTCAAACTGTCTGATGGAAGATGAGATTCATGAGCTCCCTCTGTGAATATAAAGAAAAGCTCCAAATATAGAAAACACTGTTAATGGTAGATGTATCACCTTTGTATCTTGGTTGTTCTTTGCAGGACACAACATGGACTATTCTGGCTTTTCCGCTTGGGGGTAACAGGACAGGAAAAAAACCTAATGAAATGCAGTTTCTTCATTTTGTCCTACGTCGTTACCTTCAGCAACCCATATAAATACAAACAAATCCGATCTGATCACTTGCAAATAACAGTGGAGAGTCTGTTTTAAAGATCTGATTTGTAAAGAAATCTGATTTGCCTGCAGAATGAACAAAGCCTTTCATCTCAAACATATCAGGCTACAACAACATCATGTGAAAGTGTGTGCATTGGGTGGCTTAGTTAAAATGATTGTTTAATTAACATGTAAGGTTTCAATGCAATTATTTGCCGTTTTCGGTTATTAATGGTGAAACGAGTTGTACCAATTGAGTTGTGTTATATTATTTTGAGATATTGGGGAGGATGTTGCAGTCAAGTGGGTGGTCCAAGGAAAATATTAACGACATATAACTCTGGAGAGTCATATGTTTGTACTGTCCCTTGTCCTTATCCACCACTGCTGCTTCTTCCTTCTGGCCTTCCTCTCCTCTCTCTTTCCTTCTCTCTTCATCTGACACTTCTACATTTCTCTTGTCCATCCTCTCCTGGCAGCTTGGCCTGGATGCTGGCAGGGCCTCAGGGTTGCTGGTTTAGTCCTTCATGTGGACAGGAGGGAGGTATTTTGACGGCGATGAATAAATGCAGAGTATGAATTTGCTGGGGCTATGTGTGTGTGTGCAAGTGTATCTTAAAAAAAGACATTAAATAATTTTTAATGCTTTTAAACAAGAATGCATAAAATTCAAATTCAGTCTTTTTTCCCTACAATACCCTCATCCCTCCCCATATGATTTGTTATCCTAATATACATTTTTAGAATCACAGAACAATTAGCAGTGATGGAGCCACCACCTGACATTTTCAATTGCTAACGTCCTCTGTGACAGTAAGCAGCTCAGTACCAAAGCTCAAAGAGTGTGCGCACGCGCACACACACACACACACACACACACACACACGCACACACACACAGTCAGCTTCCTCATAACCTCATTTCTCTCCACATAACAGCAAAGCTTTCTGGCAGCAAGTGTTGAATTCAAATGTAGACCAATGGCAACAATCTTAAAGTGCAGACGAGTGGCAAGCAAGAGAAAACATTAGCAGCAGTTGAAAGGCATTTAGAAGCTTTGAAGACTTAGCTGAATTAAAAGAGATAATGAGTTTTAAATGGCTCTTTATTTGTGGCTGTGGTGGGTGCAGTGAGTCAAAGTGCCACTAGGGGGTTGTGAAATCCATGCTGGAGATATCAGCTGAGTGTTTTCTGTCTGTGAGCGTGTGTGTGGGAGCTGTAGGGTCAGCGGGATGGAAGAGTAGTCTGTCAGATCAGGATGGAGGCGCTCGACTCAGAGCAGCCAGCACACGAGAAGTCCTCAGAGACCCAAGCTATGAATCCTGTTCTTAGCTGTGGGGGAGTTTGGAGGTAAAAGTTGGAGCGGAGCTCCACAGCAGCAGCAGCAGCATGTAAGCCATCAGAGGCTTTCGGAGGAGGTGGAACACTGCAGCACAAGGAAGATGTGCCAGAAGAAAACTGAGAACAGCAGCATGCCTGAAATTATATTTCAGTTTGGTGGACCTGATTTGTTGCAATGGAAATATATGTGAACATGTCAAACAATCACTTTCCTAGCATTAGCGGAAGTGGAAGCTAGTTAGCCTGGCTTGCTCATTTCAGCAGCATTTCCCACCAGACATTACTAGGCTACTTAGCTCACAGTGACATGAAAACAAATCTCCCTTGTCCTTGTCATCACTGTAAGGTTGCCAGGCAACCAGTTGAGTCTTAAGGAATTTACTGGGCCCAGCCAAGAAATAGTTATGCACATAACTCATATAACACTGTACAACACTTGTTGATTGTACACTTCCATTTTGTATGGACCAAACAAACAAGATGACGTGTTTCTAAGCTTTAGAGGTGCTGGTATCTAGATTTGGACAGTTTCCCTCTGCTTCCAGTCTTTATGCAAAGCTAAGCTAACCCGACACTGGCTCAGGCTTCATATTCAAGGGGGCCGATATAAAGGTAGTATCAATCTTCTCATCTAACTCTTGTTGTATAATAAAAACATAACTTTTTTTAAATATATGTTTTTTTATAATTCAAAAGCACTTTTATGTGTCAAATACAGACCAGACAGAAAAAAAGCATATCTTTATCTATAATAAAAACAGATATGACATGAGCATTTTTGCAAAACAAACTGGAAATTGCATCAAA
This sequence comes from Nannoperca obscura, assembly GCA_036024295.1. NCBI lineage: Eukaryota > Metazoa > Chordata > Actinopteri > Centrarchiformes > Percichthyidae > Nannoperca > Nannoperca obscura. Next base: position 13,889 of record JAVQJL010017951.1, on the reverse strand, counting down.
CCTGTCTCTCTGTGGGCTGCATTCATAGTTGTACTTCATATTTAACACACTTATATCAAGGTGTGTTTAGCCATATTTAATCTTCCCTTTATCTTAAAGTTATAAACATATTGCAGTCACATGTCAAATACATATTTTGTATTTAGAATATTTTTGTTGGGTATATATTGCACAGTGTATTAGTCATATATTAAAGACACATGTATGCCTAAATTAAAAGTATTACTTATATACAAAACTAATGTTTTTTGTATGTATTCTCATGTGAGCACATTTAATACAAGTGAAAATGATTACATAGTTATTAAGTTATGTATACCCATATTTTCATAACAAATTAAAATATGAAAACATTAAAGTCACATGTCATATACAACATTTCTTATGTTGAGCATATACTGTAAGTATATGTTGCAGAGTATATTCAAACTACATATTAGAAAAAGATTTATGCCTACATAAATATTGTATATGTAACATATATTTCTTCTACATACTAGCTCAAAGTATTTTATAATATACATTATAACTGATTGGATATTGAATACACGTCCATATACTTACATATCCAGTATATTGTCCATTAATTAATATGGTAGTATGGCCCTATATTGAATTTTCTTATAGGCTTGTTATATCACTTTAGTGGACTATATGGTAAATGTATGAACAAGTAGGATATGCTGGAAATAATGCATTTAGTCTGAATTGTAGGCAAATTGACCATTTAAAAAAGGCATGCTGACATTTCCCAGCTGAGGGAGAGAAGTTATTTAGTTGGTATGCAATGCAGATAACTTCCAAAAGAGCCAAAATACCTTTTACAGTTAAATGGACAGAGCAAATGCCCCATGATGCTTCACGTGATGATGAGTAATTAAAAAATCAAAGCATAAATAAATCATTTTATGCCTCATAAAATGACTTTTTGTTTGCTTGTTGATGATTTCAGGCCACTGTTTTGTTCATCTTTGTTTACCACATCAACACATTAAGAGTCAGGATAAGGATCTACAACAATAATTTTAACATTTCTGTTTTTGGCTGCAGATTTAACAGTTAAAATCCTAAGTAGTCCCTACTAACTGCTGAAAAGCATAACATTTTGCTTTACACTGCAGAGGTGATAGGTGGTCCAGCTCTATGTGCCACAGCCATGACACAGAAATTGTTGGACATAACCTTGAGTAAAAATCTCAATCACAATGTTCTGCTACACTAAGGGTGAAGAGGAACACAATGTAGCACTGGTGTTGAAAATGTTCTTTTTCGATGTCTGTGAAAAGAAAAGATCCAAGATGAGTTCAACTGAATTTTGTAGTAAAAAATACAGTAAAGGGTGTTTCAGAGCAAAATGTGTTTTCCCTAGCATTTTATGCTTCTCAATTTGGAATGTGCAATACTCCACACACACACACACACACACACACATATATTCAAGTTAAATTTATTTAGCATTATAGAAAACATCAACTTTGACTACATTTGAGCACCAAGCATCATTGATGTAAACACAGAGTCTGCCTCACCTCTTCTGTTGTGTTCTGTGGGCACAGAACATGTAGTCTGCCTGCTGTCGTGTTCACTAGCTTGATCCAGGATGTTGTGGTGGCTGAAGGTCCTCTGCTCTTACTGACTCAGTTATTAATTATAATGTTTTGTACGTGTACAAAGTGAACACTGTCTCTATTTTCCTATTAATTAGTACCAAACTATAGAGTTCTCCATGGAACCTCTTGGGTATTATTAGGAAATAATTCTGAAATGATCGACCTGTAAAATAAAGTGTTACCTGTTATGAACAGACTTTACCTGATGTACTTCTAAGGGTTTGTCTACAGTGAGAGCAGGTCCCATAGTCCTGGCTGGTAGTGTGCAACTCTGCAGCAGATACTATACTTTTTGTATGTAAGTACACTATGTCCTTATGGCCTCAGAAATGCCCTCAGTATTTATTAAAGAAAGAAAAAACCGAATAGACCAGACAGAGATGAGACAGAAACAGTGAGCTGTAAGATTAAGGTGAAGACAGATGGGAGGATGACAGAGACAGAATCATACAGTTAGAAAGAAATAGATCATAAAATAGAAGACAGCAGAACAAAGAACAAGGGTAGCCATAAAATCCACCTTCAGCAACACAGGAGAGAACACAGTAGAAAGTGATACATAATCTACACATCCACATCCTTTACCATTAAAACCTTACTTTTTCTTTGATCTGATACATTTTTCAATTCAATTTTAAATAATTTTCTTTAATTAAAGTTTATGTATGGCTGCTTGTTTTAGACAACTTTTAAGAGGACAACTTTTTTTGAGAAGCACTCACTGGAGAATAATGAAATATAGTCTCAGCTACTAAATTCCTCAGTCATCATTGCCATTGACTTGAGTTGAACAGAACACATTGCTTATGCCAGTAAAAAGTTAAGCTCCTGATATAATGTAAAATCCCTTATTAGTTGTTCTTCCTCCAATGACATTTTGTAGGATTGCAAACTATTCCAGAAAACTCAGTTTCTTACAATGCATCACATTCATGTTTTTACAGACATGAAACCCCCAAAACTTTGATTATTCTGGAATTGATCTTTTAATGTAAAGCTGACTCTTTCAAATGCTATATATGTTTCCAATGCCAAAGCCAAATCTTATTTGCTGTTACAAGGCTGTCCAGCCCTGTATCCCTATCGAATTATGTCCATATTGACAATTTAGCATGTCAGTGTCAATGCAGTGACATTAGTGTGTTCTTTATGTGGTGAGGTGAAAAATAAGATTGTGGGGGTCTGGTCAGTCAACCATCATTAACCATTATATTTCCATAACACTGTAGTTGCCACACAGATAATCCACAGATAACGTAAAAGGCAAGACTTTTGAAAACAACAACATTCTTGTTGTCAAAAGAATTGGTCTGTAAGCATTAAACTGTCTTTAAGGAACCCTAAATGTGGTCACTGTCTTTGATTTAGTTTGCTAAATGTGGTCCTATGGTAACATTCCTCACTCCATTCTGGTCTATTTAAAAACATGGTACTGTATTAGTTGCACTTAAAACATAATGTAAACAACCATACACAAAAAAAAGAAGAAAGAGCTCAGCAATGAATGAAATAAATCGTAATAGTTCCATTTCGAATGTGGTGCAGGACATGCAGACATCCTATTTCCATGCTGTGTTTAAATACACACTCACATTCAGGCACACATCCACAGACTCTCCAGTCGCAGTGATTTAAAGGAGCAGACAAAAGGAAGAAATCACTCTCCTTGGCATCTAATTCTGCTCTTGGAGTATTACACAGATTAGTACATCTTTCATATGAACAAAAGCCTGTCTTTCAGGCTGCAGCTTCACTTTCCTAAACCGTGGAAGCTAGCATCCCTGCCTCTAATATCATTTGCCACCAAAACTTCGGAACATGCTTTTACTGACTGGATTTCGGGGTATAAAGCAGGGAGATGACTAACGACTGACAAGACGGTATTAAACTGGATCATTTATTTTCTGGAGAAAGGCAATGCCAATGGTTAGATTTCACAGCTGTAAAATTGGGAGCAGAATGTGGAGTATGGATTCTATGAGGAGTAGAAGGAGGGTTGAGAGTGGCCTTGAAGGAAAAGAAGAGATAGTCGAAAGGATGGTAGAAAGTAATAGGAGGTAAATCTGTAAATAGATTCCTCGATCTAATATTTGCCACCAAAACTGATTGTACAGATTGGACATCTAGGACCAAATTGCAGCAATGATTAATGACTGACAGGACATTTTAAATGATTATTCATAGGTCACAAGACGATGAGCACTTAGGACGAGTGTCCTGTTCCCTATCAAGATTCTTCTAAATAGAACTCTGGTCATATTTGCTTTAGTTTGCTTCTCTCTCTGTTATTAATACATTGATAATACAGTCAAATATTGTAGAACTAGTAACCAGTATTGTTTTTTTGTGAAATACGCTTTCTCTTTCTTTCTGAGAGTGAGATGAGAAGATCCATATCAATCTATTGTCTGTGTGCCTCTTCAAATCTCCTAGGATGTCCTCCTCTGTGGTCCCCCCCCTTCCCTCTTTTTGTTTTGCCCATGTCACCAAACATGGACGTATTTTGGTAACACAGGATTCAGGAAGTCCTCATCCTTGCAAAAGTAGCATGATATTTATTTTATTTTTTACATATTTTGCTAAAAAGCTGCCTAAACACACAGCCCAAAGTTGCCATGACCGCTGTGTTCTTGCAGCATTTCAATGGCGAAACCATTCTATCCAGAAAGTACTAGTTCCAGAGGTTACAATGAAGAAAATGAACTGTTTACTGAGAACGCAAGCTGTGAATACTGCCTCTCGGAATATACTTGGTGCAAAGCCTAAAGATAAATGTATCTCCTGCGAAAAAAAAAAGATATATTAAAGATAAAATATTAGAGCCAGTACCATTCAAGATTAACATTTCAATTCCTGTAAAGGCTAAAGGAAGCAAACCCACAAGGACTACCCAAAAACAGAACCTGGGGTTGGAAAACAGATCTCTTCCTCTTTTGCAGGAGATCCGATCATCATTTAAAAACTCACCTCACTTTTCATCTCCAAGCAACCCAATAAGGACCCAAAGGTGTTTAAAACATCCAGTCGACCCACTAAACTGTGAACAAATTTAATGTGCATGTAGGGGCAAATTATATTCCTAAAGATCGTTCAGAAATGCTGAAACTTTTCAGAGATTTTGCTGAACTGCTAACAATGCTAGGCTCCCTGAAAATTGAGGAATACAAAAGTGGTCCTCACTGTCAGTTGGCTACTGGGACTGAATACATGCACTGTAAAAAACTGTTAAAAAAACTGTTATTTTCTGGCAGCAGGGGCGCCAGAAAATCTCTGTAAACAAATAGGAAAGTACTGTCAGATTAAAAACATAGATAAACTGTAAAAAAAAAACGTAATTATCTTAACATCTATTACTGTAATTTAACAAGAAATTGCCATGAAATCTTTTACTTTTATCATATATTGTTAGAATAGGGGGAAACACCTCTAAAAACAGATTATCTTTAAAAACAATAAAGAATATCTTAAGTACAGATAATTACTATTGTTATTACAAAATATACAATTTCCACATAAAACACAAAGAAAACCACCTGTCATGATCCATGAACCGTGGGTTTTTGGTTTCCTGTTTTATTTTGAAATTCCTTGTCTGTCTCCTGGTGCCTTCCTGGTCTTGTTTGATTCCCTCCTTAGTTAATTACACGCACTTGTGTCTTGTCACTCACCTGTGTCTGATCCTCTCGTTTGCATCCCTTATTTATAGTGGTCCCTTCCCTTTGTCTCTTGTTGCGTCATTGTTGGTGTCGTCGTGCTTTCATGTTTGTTTGCTGCCTGCTGCCACCCTCCTATTAACGGTCTGTACATTCGCTGTTTTTGGTTTTCATAAGTTTAAATAAATCCTTGGTTGCTGGAACTGCCTGTCTGCTATTGGGTCCTTTTTCTGCTGCCTCATGGCAAACCCTGACACCACCACTCAGTGATTCTTTTGAAATTTATTAAAATACCATAAACTACATTTTGTTCGAGTTACAAGAACTCATTAGCAATGGCATTAAAATGCTTCAGCATACTTTTTGACACGTTTGTAAAATGTAAAATCAAAATTTCTATTGCATCTGTTGCCTTTGTATTTGGTTTATGTATTTTTTTAAAGCTGACAAACCAATCTCTAAAATGTTTTTTTTTGCTGTGAAAACCGCTTTTGTTGAACCACCCCAAAACAATTAAATGGCTTTTTGCCACAACATAATACAAATGTAAAAAACATAACTATTACTACTAACTATAAAATATTAAATTGAACCTGCAATGGAACATTTGAACATTTCAAATTAGACTTGTGGAATGCACTTGGTTGTATTTGTGAACTGTGTGCATTTGAAAGAGTGGTTTGTGTAAATCTCTATAAAAGAGATGCTTAATTGCATATGTGCATGTGTTTTTATGTGACACCTACTCCATTCAAAGCCTGCAATGATGGTGATCAATGAAAGAACCTTGGGATTTGAGTTACTGAGTTTGTGTATTTTCTTCTGTTTAGAGAGCACTCAAAACAAATGATTAACATTTGTTTTGAGTGCTCTTGTTTAAGTTTATTTACTTCACAATCAGTTCAGTTATTTAGTCTTCTGTTCCCTGTATTTTACGTTGTCTAGTTCCTGTTCTTTTGTGTAACCCCCTCACCATCAGCTCGTTATGGGAAAAACACTTTATATAAAGTTATCAATAAAATGTGAAACCCTGGTCCAAGCATAAATGCTTCATAACTGGTGAAGGAGCCATCTCACAATCTAATATACATTTCTAGAGTAATGATTCTCGCTTCTATTATGATTTTGGAGGCTGTAGGGTGACTTGGTTTTGATAACCGTTACTGTGTTATTGTGGAATGTGTAATTCACCCTAATCAATGCTACCACAAAGAAATAATACACACACACAATCACTGCATTTTGTGCTAACCATATATTCACATGGAAGATAACTGATATTACATTTGTGAAGTCTGTAAACTTGTGTTCAAGTGTTCAGTTTGCTTTCCCTGTCTCGTCAGTGTCTTCACCTGCAGCTTCCTTCCCTCCTGTTTCACACACCCAATCAAGCCCCAGTGTATATCAGTCCTGTGTTCCCCTTTCTTTGTCAGATCATCGTCGTTAAGTGTTGCATCGTCCCGTGCTGTGTGTCCCCTTGGTTTCCTGTGCTGGTTGGTTTTCTGATTTACTTATGCGTCCTGGTATTAATGTTTTGAGTTTCCCTGTTCTGATTGAAGTGAAGTTGTACTGAAGTGTATTTCCCGGGTTTCCCTGTTAGTGCTGGGTATTTTCCGAGTTTCCCCGTAAGGGAATTGTTTTTGTTGGGGTTCATATTCTGAGTTTGCCTTTTATTGTGGCCAGCCTAAGGCACACCTGTGCAATAATAATGCTGTCTAATCAGTATCCTGATATGTCACACCTGTGAGGTGACTGGATTATCTTGGCAAAGAAGTTCTCACTAAGACATTTAGATAATTTTGTGAACAATATTTGAAAGAAAAAAACCTTTTGTGTACATAGAAAAAGTTTTGGCTCTTTGAGTTCAGCTCATGTAAAATTGGAGCAAAAACAAGTGTTGCATTATATATTTTTGTTCAGTGCTGCTGAGAGCTCCCTGCACATTTTATTGTACAATGTTTGTGTCACAATTTTGAATACCACAAAGACTTTCATTTTTACTGCAAGTGTATATGTTCTAAATATCAGTTATCGGTCCCCTTGATTACTAATAATCGGTCGCAATTGGACCTAAAAAAACAACATATCAGTCGATCCCTAATACAAATGAAATTGACTTCAATTAAGCAGGTCTGTAAAAAAGAGTAAGCTATCACGTTAAAAGCATTGGGAGTAAAATCTTGAGAGGTTTGTGTAACTGGGACAAATTAGTTTTGTGTCTGCAGCAGATTGAGCGGTGTCAAAGCACAGTAGTAACAGCCACGAAGAAGTTATTTCCAGTCTTTATGCATTAAGACAATTTACAAATTATGCAAAGCAAAATGTGGCACCATCTTAACTGTTGTCAGAATTGTCAAAAGCACTTGTGTTAGAAATGTGTCTACATCTCCACACTTTTGCTTAAGACAGAATGACTTAGAATAATTACACTTCAAGTCTTACCTCTGCATAAATTCCAGAGTTGCTCCCAGTTCGGCTGGAAAACTGATGTTGAGGCAGTAGTATGTTGCAAACATCAGTACAAGTGCATCGCCAAAATCTGGAACACTGCAATTCACATTGGTCTGGTCCACTGCAACCATGAAGTGTCCAGCTGTCAGGGGAGAACTCCCTACACAACAGAGGAAAAGTCATGACTGTCCAAAGACCACAATGAGAACTACTTTGTTTTGCCATTATTTGGCTTACGTTAGCACCATAACAAAAAGCATACAAATCCTACTTTACCATAGCTAATTATTACAAAATATACAATTGACCAGAAGAAATAACTAAATAATCTGCACCAAATATTATTGCATTTTATAATTTCAACAGTATTAACAGTTTAGAAAAGTACATTAAGGAATAGATAAAAACTAGAAATCCCAGCAAGTCCCCTGATCTAATAAACCTGTAGTAACTTGTGAAAGATCTCAATAATAATCGTACCACACACAACGATGTAGGGTGTGCTTGGAAATTGATCGACTTCAGATGGCAGACACGTTTCATCAACCGTCAGGAACATCTTGTCCTTGTCTTCATTGAAATGTTTCAAAAGCAGCATCAGACATCCGGGAAGATCAGCATCCAGATGCTTCGCTTTGGCGATTTCCATGCCTGCTAGGATGTCCTCTATTTTGTTTTTCCTCTCAGGGGATATGAGGTATGAAACCACTCTAACACATTTACTTGACACAGCTCCTCTGTCAACATCTATACCTGTGAGCCATCATGCCGCACATCTCAAACATTTATGGCCACTCTCTTACCAGAACCGGGGTCTCCATTCCACTTATGTTGTATCTCTAGAATAGAAAGTTGCCACCATTTTCTTGTCAATACTTTTGGTGTCATGCTTCTGTTTTTGTGCGTTTTTTTTTAATTCTTCCTGTGTAGGTTTCTGCGTCTCTACTGTCTCACTGGGCAGCAGCCGATTTGGTTGCCAATTTATACAGCCATATGTATCCACTCATCGTTTTGGAAGGTAGATATTCTCCCTCACTTGCGCTGGATGCCTGTCTTTTGAGGTAAAGGGAGCTCTTCCCCCTCTTCAGGTTGTCAACTCTGCTCTGCAACTGCTTAGTAAGAGTCATAACCCCTACCTACAACTTGATCTTCAATAACATCTCTGAATGACATAGGATAAGATGAAACAATCTTCCTGGAAATTTCATTAAGATGTTTCCGTCCTGGTATGGGGCAGATGGTTAGGATCTCCCTTACCATACCGTGCCCCTCTTTGGTTTCTAGCTTTCGAGAAATCTCTGGCATTTTACTCCAGGGGATCTCAAAACTAAAATGCCAATTATTGTCCATTGGGCTGTGAGTTGAAGGTGAACTTAAGCTTGATGTAGACAATGGAGAGTTTGAACTACTGGCAGAGTATCCACCTAAAGAGGGCACACAAAAGTACTTACAAATAGTGATTTAAGAACATTTAAAAACTGGTTCAATTAAATAGTTTATGATGTGACTGGTTTGATGAATAAAAATACTTCAGTTTTTGTAAGCACAGGGATCTACCAGCCACCAAGATAGGTGTTTAAGAGGTGGGAAAGCAGTTACTTTTTTGACATATGCAAGTACACAAAATAAAACCTGACCTCTAACCACAAGACTTGACATTAAACCTTAAATGGCATCCCACAGTTGATATTTATCAGATGGGGTCCCATGTTGAACTAACTGTGGAGGTTCCCTTACTAATTAATATAGTTTTCAAAAGCCATTTGAACATACAATTAAAACAAAGTATTAATGGAGTGGATGAGTGGTGTAACAAAAAAACTAAACATTATTGTATGTGCAACACTAATCTTCTCTACCAAGCTTATTTTAAAATTGAAATAAAACCTTTAGTTTTAATATTCATACACCATAGGGCTTTTTAGAGTGGCATGAATAGAAAAAATTGTTTCTTCTCTCACTTGAGGATGAATGGTCTTTGCATAACATTCACTTTCCATCATTCTTTTGGGTGTGGCTATAGGGCTTTCCGGCTCAGCTCTGCAAGGCAGGTCAGGAAAATCACTGGCGTTCTTTTCAGCTGGACACAGGGCACACAATAGGAATTAGGCTATCAAACAATTAGGTGTTTTGTCATTGCAAAGATTTTGCAATCCTCACTTTGCAAAACCTAAATTTTACACTTCCGATTATCATGTAGTAAGGAAATTTTATTTCCACACGTAATGGAGGGAAAGTTTTTACAATATGCTTTAATAAAGCTCTAATGCGTGCAGTCAGCTTTCTAGCTTCAATTTGCCGCAGGACATTGACGAGATCGGCCTACTGGACGTATTTCAGGTCTTCAAGGGTTTCTACACCCAGTGTCTGGAGAGCCTCCAACACCAGTTCATTTGCACTTGACTTTGGCAGCACATAGCCAATGAATTCAGCAAGATCACTGTCTACATGATCCATGATCCACTCAACAAAGGAGGGGGGGGAAAGGGTTGCTTTTTGTTTGTCCAAGCATTCTCCAGAGCCCTATCCTGAAAGAAAACTTTAATAATTCCTTCTTTAATTAAGACTGATTTACGCTAGGGTATGAATCTGCATGTTTGTGGAGTTCTGCAAGTCAGGGGTTTCTGGGTAGCAATTTGTTGCTAAGGAGCTAATGACATGAATCTCAACATGTGCATCGAACAAACTGACTGAGCAGGAAAAGATATTTTCTCCATTTGTGGTTTACACAATGTACTTTAACAGTATTCTGAAAAACAGTTATCCAACATTTATACCAAAACATTTGGGAGTTGTTTACCTATTACCTGACCCATGACCTCAGAACTCCAATTTCAAGCATTTAAGGGCCTCTTGTGCCATGTTCAAAATTCTCAAGTCTGGTAACTCTGTATAGTGTATCTTAGATTACCTTATGTTTATACAGCCATAACTCACCATGAAACGGTGATAGTCATTTCTTCCCCTACTCAGTATCTACTATGCTATGTTTAAGAGAAATTACTCCACACAGAGCATAAGCAGGCAATGGATAGTAATCCAACAACAACTCTGCATGTATGCACCTCATGGCCCCACTTGCTGTGAATCTCATATAGTCCCAGTTCTGGTAAATAGGAACCTATTAACATAAGTTATGTTTGTGCAAAATCTGCTGGCATGCCAGGGACCATGCACAAAAAGAAGCTCTTTTTGTAAAGAGTGCCTTTCCACTGTATCTCTGTAGATGTGACAAGATCACATTCACCAGGTAAGCTTACTTCCACTGCACTGCGTAGTGCATCACTGTACAACTCTGCATGGAAAGGGGTGGATTCTTTCACTTTCAAAGTTGGAGCAAAGAAAGAACATGAGTTTAGATATGTTTGCAGAAGTTGGTGGTTATTTGTAAGTGTCTGGCACACATTTTTGAAATTTTGTGTTCTTTGCACACATCTTTTGAAATAGGAATGCTTGCTTTTGAATCGCATTGTCCACAATTTTATGAGTGGGCCAAACTTGAGTATTAGTGCAGGATAGTGGATAATGTAATGGTGCTTTGGTTTGAGTTTATGATCGGGAAACATCTCTTTTCTTGTTTCCAGATACTCTACAATGAGAACATTGAGCAAAGCAACTTGAGAGAGAGATATTTTAGGGGCACATATTAACTCCACAAAGTTCTTTCAGTTGGACTGTCAGCTGCCATACCGGATCATCTGTGTCTGATCTTTTCACCTATTATTACAGGAAGGAGCCCTGGGAGAGACCAGTTCTCTGTTACCTGGCCACCTATTTTAAGTCCCCATTCAATGACCTCTGTGGGAGTAGAGGGGGCATCAGAATCCTGATAGTTAAACTGCTTGATTCTCCGGTTTAGCTGACTGTAGGTTACCATTATGAAGTACTTGATGTAAATGGCCAAATCATACGCAACAATTCCTTCAAACACACAGAGATTGTAGGAAAACAAATTTATTATATATTTTATTTTTAACAAACACAAACCGGTGGAGGGGGCCGGGACAAATGGGTGTGCCAAAAGAACTTAAATCAATATAACAAAACACATGGCCTAGCTGGGAAGCTCAAACAAGGAAACCATAAACCAAAAAACCTAGCTATCTTCTCTACAAAAAGGTGTCTCAAAACGATACATCGGTGGCATCCACCGCTAACTAGTGAATCAAACAGAGGTTACCTACGTGTGTGTGGTATGTAAACCCCATCTATCCTAGTCACCAACCTCCCGCCACAAACCTTCCTACGAGCGTACAGCATCGTAAACTAAGGAAGTTGACCAAAACAAAATGGCGGAGGACCAGGCGGGGGTCGGGACCCCGGAGTGGGATGTGGCGCTGCAGTTAGCAGTGGAGATGGCGAGTCTCTGGTTGTGGTGTGTTACTCTCTTCTCTTTTGCTTCTGCGTCTCTTTCTTTCTCTAGTCTTTTTTTCTCTCTCTCCTCCTCTTCCTTAAATCACCTGTCTCTGAAGTCGGCTGACTCGCGGCGGCCAATCCCCAGCTCCGGTCACCCCAACAGGTGGAACCCATCCTGTACTCAGGAGCTCTGAGGAAACAGGGGGAGGGGGGAAACAAACAAGAGGGCAGTGCCTGAGTGCCAGAGCCTGGCACGTAACAACCAATACAAGGTGGGAGGCCAGGCTGACAGACATGAAAGTAAGTGAGGGAATTAAAAACTGACCTCAAACCTCTGCTTTTTGTCAGGGCTCCACTTTTTAGCTCTTGTACTGCCTCATTGTAGTTTTGCACTGTTTGGGGTTGTGGCACATTTTTCAAAATCATGAAGCTCACTTCTAGTTACAAGACAATATCTACAGAAGTAAGTGGAGGCACTGAAGTTTTCTGTGGAACTTCCAATATTGTGAGAACCCAAATTTTCTCCAGCAATGCAATAAACTGTTGCCTTAACAACATGCCCAGATATCACAAGCCCATTGGTCTCCAGTTCTTTGATATCTGACAGCATTGTGGAGAACACTTTTTCATGGCCAAAATACTTGAAATCTGCCTCTCCACACAAAAGCAAAAGCTGTAAATTGTCAACACTTGAACAATAAGATGGGTCAAAGTTGGCCAGTGTAAACCCCAAGTATCTTGTTTTTTTTTTTTTTTTGCTGACCCAAGAGGGTTAACAATCTCAAAGGAATGTTGATACAGTATGATCGTTAGACTGATACCTGACTCCATAAACAGTTCATTACACTTGTATACAGAGCCATCTTTCACATCATTAAGAACCTCTGTAGAAGTGTCATCTACAGACATGGTACATTCTTGCCACACAACAGGGTCTTTAAGCAAAGCTTCCAAAGTGTCTTTTATGTGGATATACTGAGCAAATCCTTCATTTCTATTTTCATCATTGCCTAAACTAATAGCTTGAGGATGCACATAAGAGAAGTGTGTCTCAAAGTACCGCCTTCTCAGATACTCAGTAGCAAGTGCTGGACTACAGGATGCATGCAAACTAGTGTCATTTAAACTTGTCAAAACATTTTAGATTTCTGACTCCGTTAAGTTTGTATTAGCTTTCAGGGTACCTTTAATTTGATTTCTTCTGTACTGGTGACACACACCATTGAGACTGTCTACTTCTTCCACAATCATTTGAATAGCGGAGGAAGGTACAAGGTACTTGGCCTGCAAATTCATGTAAAACATACACAAATTTCTCATACAGTTGCAAGAAAAAGTATGTAAACCCTTTGGAATTTCCTGGATTTCTGGATAAATTGGTCTTAAAATTTGTTTTGATCTTCATCTAAGTCACAACAATAGACAAACACAGTCTGCTTAGACTAATACCACACAAACAATTATATGTTCTCATGTTTTTATTGAACACACCATGTAAACATTCACAGTGCAGGGTGGAAAAAGTATGTGAACCCCTAGGCTAATCTCCAAGAGCTAATTGGAGTCAGGAATCAACCAACCTGGAGTCCAATCAATGAGACAAGATTGGAGGTTTTGGTTAAAGCTGGCCTGTCCTATAAAAAACACAAACCAGTTTTGAGTTTGCTATTCTCAAGAAGCATTGCCTGATGTGAGCCATGCCTCGCAGAAAATAGCTCTCAAAAGACCTACAATTAAGAATTGTTGACTTGCATAAAGCTGGAAAGGGTTCCAAAAGTATCTCTAAAAGCCTTGATGTTCATCAGTCCACGGTAAGACA
>JAVQJL010017945.1:0-19606 GCA_036024295.1 Nannoperca obscura | reverse complement strand
TCTTTGTGTGTGTGGAAGTTGGTCTCGACCGGCTCCATGTGATTGAGTGCCCTGAGATAACTTTGTTATGATATGGCGCTATATAAATAAAATTGAATTGAATTGAATTGAATATATTGCTTGTTTCAGGGCCTGACCCTTAAAATTGAGAAAATGTGATGCAGTGCCTTCTAGGTTTAAAGCTTTAGTCACCCGAGTCAAATAATTAAACAATTTAATCTAAACCACGCAGGGTCTGAAATCAGGTTTTTCATCTTCAATTAATAAAAAGTGATGGATTACAGTAAACCACTTTTTAAGTTTGTATATTAAGAATTCTAGCCAGGTTTATCTGTACATCACCTTTCAACAAGGCAATTCAAAGTGCTTAACATGAGACCGAAAAGCATAAAGAAAAGAAATACAAGGCAGCTTAAAACGACATATATAATAAGGATTTTAAAACAGTAAAATAAAAATTAAATAGAAGATACAAATAGAACAAATTAAACAATAGCAAAAAATATACAGTGCAGTACAAGATATGAATTCACCAAACAAGAATTATTTTTCAAATGTGTCTTGTCTGGGTTACAGGAAGCCGGAGAAGGGTATCCAGTACCTGATCGAGAGGGGCTTCGTATCGGACACACCTGTGGGCATCGCCAGGTTCATCCTGGAGAGGAAAGGATTGAGTCGGCAGATGATCGGAGAGTTCCTAGGCAGCCGGCAGCAGTTCAACAAGGACGTCCTTGAGTGAGTACAAGACTCTCGCACGACTTGACAGCAGTTCTGTTTGCTTTTGATTGTTTTTCCTGAGATACCTTTCTGTTTAATGCTAAAGGTAGCACATGTATGTTTGTCTGCAGCTGTGTTCTGGATGAAATGGACTTCTCAGGGATGGATCTAGACGACGCTCTGAGGAAGTTCCAGGCTCAGATCAAAGTTCAGGGTGAAGCTCAGCGGGTGGAGCGACTTGTGGAGGCCTTCAGGTACTAAACCGCATCACAGGTTTGAATCCCAGAGAGAAGATGGTGAGAGACCTGATTTGCCGCTGGAGTCTGTGATGTTTATGTCCTCTCTCTACAGTCAGCGATACTGTGTCTGTAACCCGGTGCTGATCCAGCAGTTCCAGAATCCAGACACCATCTTCATCCTGGCCTTTGCCATCATCCTCCTCAACACGGACATGTACAGCCCCAATGTCAAGCCAGAGAGGAAGATGAAGCTGGAGGACTTCATCAAGAACCTGCGGGGTTAGTCAGCAGATCGTTTCTGTCAGTACAGTCTGGGAAAAAATGAAAGAACAGTAATCTTCTGGAAAAGAGAGTTAGATGTTGCAGCTAAAAGAACTTGGTGAAAAAGGAAGTAAAACCAAAATGTACAAGCCTTACAAGAGCTTTAAAGGATCTAGAGAGGATCCCAAAACTGCAAGGTTAAGAAACCAATGTAGTCTAAAATGTTATGACAGCAAGGATGTGGTTGTGTTTAACATCAACTGGAAGAATTCTTCAGTGTTGGTCAGATTCTGTTGTTCTTGAGTTTCCAGTATTTCTGTGTGTTTCCATCAGGTGTTGACAACGGTCAGGACATTCCCAGGGACCTGCTGGTGGCGATCTATGGCAGGATCCAAAAATGGGAGCTGAGGACCAACGACGACCACGTGTCTCAGGTCCAGGCCGTGGAGAGGATGGTGGTTGGCAAAAAGCCTGTAAGATCCTCCGACATCTCAAACAAACAGCTTCAAACCTGTTGTGTGTGTTATGTGTCTGAAGTTAAACATGAAGATAGTTATCTCCTCTCACTTCAAACTTCAATGTATATAGATTTTCTCAATGTTAATAGAAATATATACACTGTGTTTTCTCTCAAAATAACAAACCCACTATTTTAAAAACACCATAAAAAACTGCTATATTTTTGTGCAGAGAGAAAATCGAGATATGTATATAACAAACGAACTTTGCATGTTAAACCACATCACTAGATAACATCCAATATATGTGATCATATGAACATTTCAATATCTCATTGCTTGTGTTGAGATAAAATAAATGGTCTCATGTTTGGATTAAAACAATAAAAATAGTTTGATACTGTAAAGTTAGATTTTATAACAACCAACACACATATACATTAATAATCTATTCAAAAAATATGCATTGCTAAAATATCTTTTAATTACAAATAGTTGCTGATAGGGCTTGTATCACAACATGATACATGTATATGTTTAAATGACACATTGTTTCTATAAAGTATAGTATATTGTACGATATTATAGTAGAATTGTATTTTAGTTTGAATGTATTGTATATGATAATGTGCAAAGATAATCTGTTCTTAGATTTAATGCTCTTTTTGATGCTGCCATTGGCAGCATCAAAAAGTACTTACCTATTTCACCTGTGATTCATCACCAGCCCTTACAAGTTTGATGAGACATCTTGTTGTTTTTTAGATCATGGTTTTATGCACTTTATATAAAGCTCTTATTTGGAAGTCGCTTTGGATAAAAGCGTCCCCTAAATGCCTAAATGTAATGTAATGTAAATGTAATGTATCTTTTTATATGGATATAAAACAGGGGTGGCCCACAATCACAAAATGGTAATTTTACATTACAGATTTTGTATACCACTTAATATGCCTCTGAGGGGCAAGAAAAAAACCTGTGTTTTAACTCCAGCATAATACATAAAAATAGGTCAACAATGTTTTACATTTTTATAATGATGTTACGTGAGCTGCAGGCCGAAGTTTGGTAACTTTTATATAAGAAAAAAACAATCAAAAACCTTTTGTTATGGGTGAAAAAATATATATTTTGCAATCAATAAGTCAGTTGCAACGTAGAAGTAGCATTGATTTGAGACTGTGGTATAAGCAATTTCCTGCATTGAACCATCACCTGCTCCATTTATCCGGCATTAGTGAAAGACTGATCTGGCCAACTCCTAGGTGTACATTTTTATGTGCAACTCTTCTTCACACGTATCCCCCCGACCTTTATATATATGTAGTCAAGCTGTCACAAAGTTGTCCATTCAAAATGTCAAGCTTAAGGTTATTAAACTGCTCTAGATTCTGCATCAAAGCAGGTTTTTCTTGTTAAACCTTCAAGCAGCTCCTTAACCTGCCTCTACGTCCTCCCCTCTACAGAAGTTTGTAAGTTCTGCGACGCCACCAGTCGTACATATCGGTCATTTCACTGCCAAGAACCTCGTTTTCTCTCTATGTTCACTGTTTGCAACAGAAGGACCACTGTATGTCTGTGTCACCCTTCCATTTCCACATCACAATAAAAGCAGATAGAGCTTAAGACATGACATATAAAATGCATCAATCTACATAAGAACAATAATGCAGTCTGAGTGAGACAGTGACCCACCTGAAACAATGAAACAAAAACATAACAGGATGGGTCACTTGTATGGCGGGGGGACAAAGTTTTTGCCCCATAATGTATTTGACTTAGTGTTATCAATATTTTTTGTAAACGTATGTGTGTCTTTTTTATAAAAGATAAATAACTCATTTTTAAACCAGTAGAATAAACCCATAAGCTCATTTGGAGAAGTAACACCTTCACCACTGAGCTGCTCTGAAGACTAGCCAGAAAAGTCAGAGCTCCCTAATAAAAAAGAAAAAGAGCAGCCACATTACTACAAACTTAGGGATATAAACAACAACAACAAAAAAATTTTTAAGCTCTGTGGCAATCACACTTGAGCTCAAGAATATGATTACAATGAAAAACAAATCTTAAATGTACATTGCTTGCCATAACCTATACAGAGTTGGTGCCCTTATTATATTTCCAATTGAAGTACAATGTATTTGTCTTTCTAACTCTTAAAAAAAATATTCCCCCATCTTAACATCACCTTCAGCCTCAACATGCACTATTCCATTTCCAGAACTAGGCTGGCATATCTGGATATTTCCACATACCGAGGAGAAATCCCAGACAAATAAAATTTCAGCTGAACCCTGTCTAATCCATCACAGACATCTTTCAAAAATGACTAGCATCTTTAATTATTCACCTGCTGACAATTTTCAAAAGGCACGTGGAATCCACAATGGTCCAAAAGTTTCTCATCAATGAGTGTGAATGTGTACGTCTGTGAATCAATTGCCATATTTTTGCAAGTAAATTCAGACGCTTGTTTCAAACTATACGGGTCTTTATAATGGTGATGTTACATTCATATAATCACATACTCTTAGTCAGTAAATGAGTTTGAATAACATTTTTGTCATTTAAAAAGTTGATTAATTTGGCTTTAGTTTAGTTTACTCATAAATACAGAACTCTATCAGGGTGATATTTTTGAGGAAGTGTTGCTAAAAACTTATTTTTCACACTTACAGTATCAGTGCATCAGGCATAAAACAATGCAATATCTGCTGGGTCAAACAGTAGCGAAGCAGCAGGCCTGAGACAGCACGCCCTTCAGTGGAACATGAGATATGTGCACATGTGGCTGCAGAGAAGAAGGGGGCGTGTCCACCCAATTCATCCAGAGAAGTGAAAGTGAACACATATAATATTCATCCCGCAGTTGATTTTTTTATTGCTAAGCTTAATAGTGTTGAAGGGACCATTATACATTTTGCCTTTATACTTATATATATATGACCTTGATGCACACGGTCAGTTAACATAAGAGTTATTTTTCCCCACATGGCCTGAGGCAGTAAAAAGTGACACAGTTATGACATGGCAAACACAAAACAAGAAATAAAGACTTATATAAGTGTAGATAAAATGAACTTACCGTCTTTGAGTCTAATTCGTGGTGTTGTTGGGCTAAGACTTTATCTACACTGGCAGCATCTGTAAACGTAACAAACCCAAATCCTCTGCAAAACAATGACAAAAACAACAACAATGTTAAAATGCATACATGCAAAACACAAACAAATACATTTTGTGTCTTGCAAATATACTAATTATGAAAAATATTGCGACTTGCCACGGTAAACTGCATAACAATAGGCATATTATTCCTATGACCTTATTATTGTTACAATATATCTCTGTAAATGCATTTATAATCCACATTATGGACGTCCTGTAACAGATTTGAAACAGAAACTGAGGACAACGCTGATCATTATTTGGTATGTTACAATATGAGGCGACACTACACCAACATTGTGGTGCAGTCACAAAGTCAATGTCAAATTGCATTCGGCTGCAGCTTTACAGCAGCGAGCATTTAAGCTTATCTGGCTTGCTGTGAAACCACACGCAGGCGCGCGCACACTGGGACACACACGAACACATTCGCGCGCGGACACAGAGACACACATACACGCTGGATTAATACTAAACACGGACAAAGTAAGCGATATCGCTACATGCACCGGAACGGAAAAGTAGAAGAGCCCTATATTTACCTTGAGCGTTTTGTCGTGGGGTCTCTCATCACCATACATTCTCTTATTTCTCCGAATTTACTAAAATAGTCTCTAAGGCTGTCTGTGAACAGAGAAAATATGTCGGGTCATTTGACAGAAACATATGGGCATGCTGTTGTCACTGTATTTCAAAAACCCCCCGCGATGCGCATAGGGGTCGAATAGAGGACTTCAGATGGACGGAGATCAAAAATAACATCGTGCGCACACACTAGTGAGATATCCCATACAGTACACTACTGCACAGTGCACATTCGCACATACACCGTCAGCAGCCACAACGAGCACTCAGTCACAGCGACAAAACAACAAGAAATACTGGATACGGCGTAAAAGAGGATAACAGTCTCACCTGGTGAGGTTTGCCAGCTGAGGCCACCGATAAACATTTTACTGTAAGGGGAAAACACAACAGAAGTGAGTCCAGATGTCAGTTCGGCCATTTTGACGACTAACTACTTCTAAAAGCGACCTTAAAGGATAAAGGAAGACTATGAAAACACATTCGCGCTTAGTAATTACAGTCTATCTACATGAAAGGAGGAGGCCACTCTTGCTAGAAAAGCTCGGGTCTTTAAAACTGCATCTGGAAACAGACCCGTGCACGGTTTAAGTGCGTACTGTGGGGACGAATCCACCACGGCAGTCGAAGTCCTCTCCAAGATGTTGTAACATGAAAAAAAATCGTACTTTAGGATTAAATTTAGAAAGATTCTTACCCCGGGTCATGTTGTGAATCATTTAGGCTTCCGGATGTGGCTTGACTCCCGTCTCCTTCCATATCTATTTCAAACTATAGGCTGGGACTACAGTCACAGTGACAGACACACACAGATACGGCAGGAGATATGCAAAGCCCCGCTATGAGAATATTACTGAGCCGGGAATGAAAGCGTCACACGTGGGATCAGCTCAGCCCCCTGCTCCCTCCTCCCTCTCTCAGCATGCTCTACCTTGGCCCACAGGGGGCGGAGCCTGCCTCTGTCACCTAACCAATCCAATTGACGTCAATTCAGGCAATCTGCAAACCAATCCTCCGATTTGTCATTTAATTAAGCAATAAGCCACTAGAGGTGAAAGTGGCTTATTGCTCTTCTAAATCAGTGGAGAAATACCATTGTAAAAAATAAATGAATAAATTATTTTGTCCAAGAAATCTTAATCTTAATTAGTAATGTTTACATAGTATTATCCACTTGAAATGTAAACCTTTACAACGCAGTAAGTATTACAATAACTTGTTATTCTTCCGCCATGCAATATAGTACCTCAGAAAGAAGCAAAAAGTGGGGCAATTCCTTTTTGCATGTTAATATTTAAATGATCATGATTGTTATGACTCACACATGTTTTATTAAGAAATATGCAGTTTCATTTAGCTTAAAATTGCATACAATGTGAAGCAAAGTGTAAAAAAGATATTGTTCAGCACCAGTCGACTGGCATCTTGTTTTATTTAAAAAATAAAGAAGGAAAGCATGCTGATGAGATATTAATAGCTTAATACTAACAACAATTATTGCATGTTTTATCCCCAGAAACACTGTATTGTTTTATTAATGTTAGCTAACATTGTCATTGCAAAGTGATACACCATACATTTAGCTAATAAGAGGTGAATTAAAATTTTTTAGGTCTGAATGACTTTATGACTAGGTGCACATTTAATGGGCCTTCCAGCTAAAACCATGACACAGTAATGCTATAGTACCAACAATGCAAGTCAGTATTTATTAATATTGTTATAATGTACATATTAAATTAAAACATTTTACACTAAACATTTTCAAATACAGTTCAGAATACACAAATATTGAAATTTACTGAAGGGTGCCCATCTTTAGTCAATGCTGATTATTAGAGAGCCTCTTGAGCCATTGAATCTGTGGAAAGGCTCCCTGAGCAAGATACTGACTCTCTGTAGCTGACCCTGAGGGCTGACCTTTACCTGCTATATTCATTATGAAAGCCAACGAGGAACTTTCCTATGGGGATCAATAAAGTATAGTATTTATACATACGGTGGAGTAATTATGGATCTTTTCATATAGATGACCTGTAATTAGCTACCAGCCCTGCCCTCTGCACAAGTTATGTGGAGATAAGCTGGCTCTGCCTGCCCCCCATGACCCTGAGCAAGAAGAAGCAGGATAAAAAATAAAGGGCCGTGCATAACATTCGCGGTGGGACAAACACTTTTTATATACATTGTTTGCACAGTATGCTATCACAAAATCTCATGTACATATTATGTTTTAAAAGATTCATAATACATATAATTGTTTGTATCCACGCCTGACTGCTGCTCACAGAACTCAGACACTAAAGTCTATATGAATGCAGTTTTCATTAAACAAAACATTGCATGCTCTGAATGAAACGTGATTAGTGATCTTATTGCATTATTCCCATAAAATGACGTTTTTTGACAAGGCCTCTCTGTGCTTGCTGTTCAGGGCTATTATCAGAGGGCATTTCTTATCTGGCCAGGCAGCATGTTTTTTAAACAGTGACTTAGATAAAAACCTAAATAACAGCATGTTTGGCAGTTTAACAGCTAAAATGCTGTCATTTAGTTAGGGGACACTCCACATTGCAGTTGTCTGTATCTCTGAAACAAACGTATTGAAGCAATTGGTGGCAATTCCTTGTAGCACAGGAGTGTCAAAGAAAATGGAAACATGACACCTTGTGTGAAACAGTATTACTTATTCTAAGATCTATGCACTATTGTTCTGTCCCATGCCATTTGGTGATGTATTAAAGATTATTTTTGTGTTGCATTTTCTGTAAGTTGTCAAACGTGTGGTGGTGTCCTACAGCATATGCTTAAAATGAGAAAATTGGATCCACTCATGCAACTGCAGAGAGAGAAGAGCGAGGGAGGTTATAAATTGATGCGGAATATGAGCTCTGAGGAACAACAGGCTTTAAAGCCCATCACAAGGTGTGCCAAAATCACAGTGGATTTGACACATGAAGAGCAACTTCTGTTTTATGCTCAAATAAAAACACTGAGGTCCCAGGTTTCACGGCGTCGTTGGTTGTGAATTCTTCTTCTTTTTGAACATTGTTATCATGGCCTTTCTATTCACTGTTGTTATACCATGACGAGAGCAAAGTCAAACGTGAAAGAAAAGGCACATCAGGTGTGACATTTTACAACATCTGATCAAGGGTTGTGAACCAGACTTGAACCCAAACCAACTTAATGCCACAGCAGACACACCATATTCCATTTAAAATGAAAGATTGGTACAGCATATTTTATTTCAGCAAATATCTTTCATATCTCATGGACAACACTAGTTCAAGGTCTGGGTCTCTATATCTTTTTTACACTGATTGAAGGAGAAACACATGTAGATTCTTAAATTGAGCAATGTTTCCTTTAATCTGAGCAGCCACCTCTGTTTAATGAAAGTGCCTAAAATGTTTACCCTTCTTTAAGCAACTTTGGGGCGCTCTGACAGCTTTGCTTTTGGAGCAGTTGAGCGTTTAGTACTGTGCAAGAAGCAAAGAGAAGGGATATATTTTACTATAAAGTATATATGAACACATATCCGTGAAAGTGATATTGATCACACAGTAACATGATCATGACTTAGAATTGCTTTGAAGACATTTTGATTACTGACTGGATGAAGAATTTCAAGAAATATACACCTTTTTATATCCTACATGCTTTAAACTAATCTGTGTTGAACACTATTTATTTGAGATTGGAGGAAAAGCAAAGATTTCTGAAATCATATCGTTGTATCAGTGCAACTGCAGGCTGTATTCAGTGCTGAAAGATGAACCTCTTCTCAATAGAGAGGATATTTAGCACGCAAAAAAAGCTTGTAACTAACCGAGCCTTTGCATGAAAACGGGAGGATTTGGGGATTGAGAGAGAAATAAAATTGATAGTGTGTGAAAGAGCTGAGGGGAAAAAGAAAGTGAGAGAAGCAACAGACTCGCTGACAGTGTTATGAGATGCTGTTTTGAGAAGAGGCATCCTGTTTCCTGTTGCAGTAATCATTTCACACTCTCAGAATCTTCACTTGACCTTGGAGAAATTGTTCTTGGATCATGTAGAAGAACCCTTTTCTCTACACAGATTCCTACATATCTGCGCATGAAACACAAAATATATTTTCAATCTTTAAATGTCTGGAGACATAAATACAGGTGATGATAAATTACTTCTAATATTGATATGTACTTTAAAGTGAAACTTGAAGTCTACAGGGATTTTTACATTTTTATACATAATTTGCATAGCTACCACAGAGGCTCACCATGTGTTTTAAGCATGCACTGACATGTGAAAGAATTCAATATGCATATTAATCCAACATAAAAAGAGAGCTTGGAGTAAATTCTTTCTATCACTTAAATTGAATTTGTTATGGATAATATTCTAACACTCTGGAGATGCTGTTAATTTTATCCTTTGGATTTTGTGAATGATTTCATATTGATCAGCGTGGATTGAGTGAGCTCTGCATTCTCAGGAGGGCCTATTACAGTGAAATTCAGAATCCAGAGGAAAGCTGTAGATGTGAACAAATTGTCTCCCTCTAGTGTCCTCTCCTCTCTGCTTCATCTTTGCTGAGCTAAAGCACCTCTCAGACTGCAGGGAGAGAGCCAGACCGAAACATGCATAATTGACAGTCCTATTTCAGGAATTAGCCCCCCACCAAACTGCAGTCTACCTGCTCTTTCATCTTGCCTGGAATAACTCAGCATCGTATAAATGTCCATTACAGTCATACATAATTATTTAATTGTAGGCCTGCTGAATTTGATAAATAAAATGTCTGTTCTTGTCACTGATTTGCATATTTTCCAAAGGGTGGTTGAGTAAAAATGTTGTCGACAGATCATCATATGTGAGGATTACTAGGACCGTGTCACCACAAAGAGAAACTGTTTGAAGTCAGATCAGTAGGAAGGATGTTCTGGTGATGAGTGATTTCTCTCCCCCATTATGCTTTCTGTAACTACGCAGATGAGTTAATTAAGCTGTGCCAGAGGCTACGCACTAGCATTCCAGGTAGATGGTCCGCTGTGATATTCAGACATCCACATTATTAAAAAATGAAACTGTAACATTGACTTTTGAAATATCTAAAATGCATAAGGCTCTTCAATGCTTCCAAATTATCTGTGCAAATTTTAAAAAATGCAGTATTCTTTTATACCAAGTGCCCCAAAGCACCTCAAGGTACCATAAAATATCTTGTCGTACCTCAAAGGACCACATATTGCTCTCAGAGATTTACAAAATATGCAAACTATACTAAGTAAATCTCAAAATACTGCAGGAACAGAAGATCCAACAGTTTTCCAGAATTGTGTGCATTTCTATTTTAACAATACAGACCGAGCAAGTCGATCTGCAGTTTTGACCTCGGTTTTAAAAGACCATTTGCATGTGGGGCTCTTTAGTCCAATCAGGCTTCAACACAAGTGGATGATGACGACATCGTTTACCTGCTCCACTGGGCTGGGAGATAAGCTTGTGCCCCTGCTGCTCCCTGGAATGTTCTGGCTGCTGTTTGTAAGACTCCAGAGAGAGCCGTGTGTTACAGATGATGACGAGTGGCATTAAGGCACAGCGAGGAGCCATCCTATCACCTGTCCAGTCAGCAGTGGTGAGAAAGATGTGCATGTTGGCCTTTTGGAGAGCTTTGTCAAGACAGAGGAAGTGGTATACCCCTCCCCATACAGACTGATTGTAAAACTGTAGCAGTCGTTTGGTTTAACATTTTAAATTTAAAATTGTTTCTAAAGTGAGGTTGATTTTGAGCTCGCAATCCCCAAATCTTTTTCCACTCTCTGTAAAAGTACATTAAAGCCCATTTTGTTGGAATCCTCCTCAGGACAGCTGTGCACCATGCTTTCTGGCTTATCATGCAAATTTACAGTAAACACTCAAGATTTCCTCTTTATACTGGTGTTAAAACACACTCATGCATGCACGCAGCTGCATTTGTTGCTGCTATACGAGCAAACTGACAAACAGTAAGCCTATGGATTATTACCCTAAGGAACTCTTAGATGCAGTTTTATTCACTTTCTCTGAGTTTGTTTATGTGAGAGCATAATGCTATGCCTCAGACATTTTGTTTTTAAATCTTCCAGAGGCTAGGAATGGTACAGTAAGCAGCCCGGCTAAGTGCTGCTTTCTGTCTTCTGGCTCATTCTTGGTTTCTACCAGCCTTTTCTCTCCCTTCCTTTATACTTATTTTTTTCCCCTAACCAGCTGCCACCCTATATTCTCTATATTCTCACAGTTTCCAACCCCTTCCTATTCTGCAACCACTGACCTTAACACTGACCTTGCCTTGTCTGTGCCATTGAGACAAGAGCGAGAGATACCATATCCTCCGCTCACCCCCACTATGCTGTAGGGTAAAAATGTGCCTGTCTCATCAGTCTTCTGGCTGCTAGAGTACACCTTGTTATTTCTTCCAGATTCCTGCACGTTTTGCTTTTCAGCTGATCAGTGCCCAGACTGGAAAACATTGCTCTTGGCTCAAAGAGATGGCGAGACTTGGCATATAGACCAAAGCTGTCAATACAGATTACAGATATCAGATAAACTTTATCTGCATTTGAGCGTCCTTTGGTCGGGTACCAGCCTAATTCTGGTTTGCAACTGATTTTGTGACACATGCTCTGAGAAGGTGGAAATTGGCAGCCATTGTTTTAGTGGGCTGTGTGACTCTGGACTCTGTGCATCAGCGTGTGTGCGAGCTTTGGTCTATCATGATGGTCCACGATAATGGCCATAACATTAGGTGTACATTTGCCCTGTAGGCTGCTGGTTATCTACAGTAATTGTCATGATTTCCCTGTCTCATGTCAGTAAAAGCTTTCTCTTGAGTGTGAGTGCCATGAGGAACTATCCTTCATCCTTTGCTCTCAGTCTGTCTGACGTTCTAGGAGAGGAATGTCATTCAAACTGTTCAAAGAAAATTCCACAAATATGGACACAAGTAGCCACAAGTGTCTACTTACAGTTTTTAGATGAATTTTATTCCAAATCTGAACATTAATTGCTTGCTTGGTGTGTTGAATTATCAAGCCCTGTCATTGCAGTAGACTGATATTTTGCTCCATAAGGAGATTGAGCAGAAGAAAACTACACTTTTCTTGTGCATTCTTAACAGTAGTGAGAATTTTTTTCAAGATGTCCTTGACAAAAATCTCCCTCAGGGGCATGTTGTGTCCTCGTAAAGAACACAATCTCTCTGAGCATTGTCTCTGACTGTATTGTTTTGGGATAAACATTCATTTCTTTTCCACTGCCACAAGAGGGCACTTTGAGCATGTTTAATCATAAGAGGAGCTGATGTCATTTGTGTTTATGTGTCATGCATGTGTGTTCATGGAGGTGGTTCAAAGTGACAGGCCTCTTGTGTTCCTTTTAGGAGTGGTGAGGCTAAAGTCACCCAGAGGTTCACCACCTACAGTGACCCTCTGGCCTTTCTTACAGAAGGGAAATACTGTATGACTGTATGAACAGCTACAATACTGGTACTGTTTTCTGGACTCCTGTTATTTCTGTATACAGTCTCAGAAAAAGAGGTTCAATTCCAAACAAACTCCAAGAACCTGTTAGCTTGGTGGTGAGCCGACGTGGTAAGCAGTGCTCTTCAAAAAACAGAAAAAAATTGACTTTTTTAGCAATGGTACACACATACACACACACACACACACACACACACACACACACACACTCACACACACACTCACACACACACACATACACACACACACGTGTATAAATTAAAAACTCAAAAAGACCTCTCTTTACACACTCACCATGATTGCCTGTATTTAGATAGTAACACAATGATCTTAAAGCCTTTCTATGTCACTGTCTGAACACAGTGATATATATTGTGTGTGTGTGTGTATATATATATATATATATATATATATATATATATATATATATATATCGGAGGGCAGTGGGGTTGCCATGTACAAAGAAGTACACTGAGAGTGAGTCTTATTGAGTGTGGCTGAAAGAAAGAAGGCAGCGCACTCAAAACAAGCCCGGGTAGAGAGATGAAGAGGCGAGGCATGGCAGCAGTAAATGATGCTAGCCTTCTACACCTTGTCAGTTATTAGGAGAAGCCAGAAGAGAAATCTGACATTACTTTGTGTTGTCTACAGAGAAAATAATTGGCAAGCAGGCCAGATCACTGGCACCTACAGTACTTGGAAGATACATTTTAAAGTTCTGTAGCTTAAGGGAGGCAGAAATGTAAACATGGAGATGAATCTCCTTAAGGACTAGAATGTATGAAAGCTGCAATATGGCAGCTAAACAAAAGAAGTGGGATGATTCAGTGGTTTCATTGTCTGTTCTAATCTACACAGCTAAAACCAATATAAACAGAACTTACTTTCTAATAACTCTCCAGCATATCTTCCTTTCTCTGTGGCAAATACGAACCAGGGTCACTTGCACCTCCCTGTGCCGCACGTTGCCAGGAAGGAACCCTGGTTTCTGTGTCACAGATGTTCCTGCATGTGAGATTTTCAGACATCTTTTCAGGACATTGATAAAGATCATACAGGAATCATGCACTTCAGGGCTAGTTTCTGTTCCACAATGTATTTCTGCATACAGTAGATGATTCTTTTAAACTTAGACATGATATTTAGAGTGACTGCTCAATGACCAAATGTTAAGGCTGTGTTTGTTCTGGGCATTTTGCAGGTGTGATTAACTGTAAAGAAAGGTCTGACTGGAATAAGTGCTTTTGTGCTTAGTGAACCTTTACTCAATAAAAAAACTTAAAAACAAATCTATGCTTGTTAATTAAATCGGAATGAGTCACTGTTTAATGAGTTAGATTTTTATAACCTTGTTTATTTTTTTAATGTCATCTCCCATGAGGGTTGACACCTATGTCAAAGACTCACGGGAGATGTTGTTGTTGAATACAAAAAAGAAAAAAAAGAAAAAAGGAATTGCAGTTTGTCTGCCCTCTCCCCTGAGACGTTATTATTGAAAACTGTTTGAAATGAAAAACATCAGTCTTGCAGTGTAGAATGAAGAAAAATGTGGTGTAAATAAAGCAGTTGAGGCAAAATTCAAACAATCATCAAAGGGCGTAAATAACTCAGCACATTTTATTCAACTTTACAGAAAGTGCTTCCCTGGCACTGCATTTTTATTAAGTTTATCAAATGCAGCTTGTTGAGATGCATTTCCTTCTATTTTGGCACCTCTTGGTACTGTATGCAATATTATTTCTAAAATGTAAAAACCTGTAGGCTGGCGCATCATTGTTATTTACGCTTAACGCAATCAAGATTGCAATATCTTAACATTTGATATAAATAAGATGAGAATGTCTGTGCTTTAATGCTCTGCGGCAAGATAGTGGTGGGTTAACATTCCTGGAACGTTCAATCCCCATGCAGATCATTTTCACGAGCGCCACTGAATCATGAAGGACACTTAAGTCTGAGATGTGATCAAAATATAGAAGCAGCACTCGGCACTCAGAGTTTGTTAAAGATAGTGAGGCAACATTGTCCATTTGTTTTCCCCTGCGCTCCACAGAGTCTCCAATGTTCCCTGTTACGTACATGTCATGACTTACACACACCCTGTCCACAGAAAAGATTGCTCCTGTGGTGAGTGATATGGTTTGTTACGTGAAACAAGCAGGCCGGCATCAAGGACATCTATTAAAATAGGCAAAACAAGTAAATGAAAACTTTGAGTGTCATACTTAACGGACAAGACAACATTAGTCAAATCCAGCCATTAGACATTTTTGAAAAAAGAAAATTAATGAAAACATGAAATACAACGATACACAATAATTTGTAGATTACAATGTGTACGTCTCAGCATCTCAGTTAGCCTCAAAAAGGGTAGACTGTAGTTGCAGATGAGCACCAGGCTAAATTGAGTTACACAATAAACTGGTTCCTGAATGTATAGTGCCACCATGTGCTTAGCTGTATTCATTACAGTGTTATTTTCAGTGACAGTGCATTCAAGTGGAGGTTCGAAAAAGTGTTATTAGAAAAGATAATGCATTGTTTCTTTTCTTTGACTATCATAAAATTAGCATCATACCAAACTTAGAATAGCAGAGATTATGAAGCTTATCATAAAGCCGTAGTGTTGTGAATGGCCTTTTGCTGAGACAGCTGCTAATATACATAACAGTACCACAATTGTCTGGTATAGTATGTGTGCTGTAAATTCATATGCAGACTTAACACTGAGCTGTCAGTGTTTTTCATTTGTCTTTCAGAGGACTTGTTGCAGAATCAGAGACAGAAGCCCCAGGTTGTGCAGGAGAGGGAGCAACGAGCAGGTAGCAAGAGTCGGGCTGCTGTTGCTGATGCCACTAGGAAGGGACTGATTCTGCCTCCTCACACTCCTTGTGCGAAGAGTGGTTGTCTTCTTTGTTTGGATGGAGGGGCTCTCTGTTGTAAAGAATTGGTCTGTAGCCAGCGTCATGTCAGCCCTGAAAGATGGTTCAGTGATGAAGCTTGTGTCAAGAAAAGAGGATGTGTCTGTGCTGTGGGGTGAGTCAGTGGGTGAGGCTTCTTCTGTATCAGAGATGAGATGGGAATCAGTGTGGAGCATGTGCTCTGTGGCAGAAAGGTGATTAATAGTTAGGTGTGTGGCTGTGCTAATGGTTGGCAGGTTGGAGATGCTGATGGGTGTGGCTGTGAAGGGTTGGTGGTGTGTGATCTCTGGGTTTGGGGTGCTTAGCAGAGCGGAAACAGAGTACCACCACCCGGTGACACTGGCCTCGGAGGGCACGGAGCTCAGGTCCTGGGCACTCGCTGCCAGGGGGGGCAGATTGTAGGAAGCGAAGTGCCAACCCCCAGTCCTGCCATGGCGAAGCCCCCCACAGACAGGTTGGGTGTGGCAGGGGCAGCCCAGGACGCTGGCAGGGGTATGCTGAGTCCAGAAGAGTAAGTAGGTGATGTCAGCATTAAGGTGACAGGCCCAAGGGTTGTCGCCCAGAGTGATGAGTCTAAGTGATGTCAACTTGTCCATCACTCCAGAGGGCAGCGTGGAAAAGCGGTTAGCATGCAGATAAAAATGGGTCAGCCTGAGGAGCCGGTCCAGAGAGCCCGGCAGCACCTTCACAAGCAAGTTGTGGGACAGGTCAACAGCCTCAAGGTTTACAGGCATGTTGGTGGGCAAAGTCCAGAAGTGATTGTGGCTTAAGTTGAGCGTACACAGATTGATCAGTGTATTGTTGATAAAGATGGCCCGCTCCAGCTTGTTGTTTGAGAGGTCAAGCATTCGCAGATTCCACTGGTACACCGTATCATTCTTGTCCAGCACCTGGAGGCGGTTGGAAGCAGCGTAGAGGTGCCAGAGGGAACGAGGCAAGCCGGTGGGCAGGTGGCTGAGCTGGTTGTGAGATAAATCAAGGAAGCGGAGATGGGTGTATGCAGTGAGCTGGCCGTCCAGGTTGTGAAATCGGTTGTGGGACAAGTTGAGGGATCGCATGTTGTGCTGCAGGCCACCGGGCAACTGTCTCAGACCCCTCCGGGAGCAGTCCACCTCCCTGTGGCTGTGTCTGCAGGAGCACATGGAGGGGCACACGGCTAGGACATGCAACCCCAGCAACAACACAATCAGGAGTTCCAGAAGGACCTCATTAGGGGAAAGCCTCGGCATCCCATGCCTGCTAAAAGAAAGATAGGGAGACAGGCTTGTTAGGGTTGGTCTTAAACAGCATACTGTTTACCTCAAGGAGGCACACTTTGAAAGCAGAAAGGATGTCTGCAGTGTGCTAAGATAGTGAACACAAGGAAAATCTGTAGGAGAAGCATAATAACTGCAGAGGGCTGTGCGGAATATAACTTCACAATTTCTTTAAAGCTCCACCCTCTGCTAGAATCTCTCTCTCTCTCTCTCTCTCTCTCTCTCTGTACTGTACAGACAAATTCTCCTCCGTGACATTTGCAGCACATCACTGCATTGCTTGCAGATACACACATTAACACCACATGCCAAACTGACTTCAGGGATGCTGTAGCAGTGTCCTTTGAAAAATAATCATACTGTTTATATACAGTTTGCACCATCAGCAGAGGGCTGAAAAATGTCATTTTCTATAACTAATAAACACTTGACCTGATCTGTAATAAGACGTTTCTAGTCTATTCAAAAATGTCATTGATCACAAAGGATGAAAAATCCCTGTAGTCATTTTCCTTGGCATCAGTTTGCGTGTTCAGTCATCAGTGGTTGTCAGAGCAGTCAGTCCCATGCTCTCAGAGGCAGACAACTAGCTCAATAGATGGGTTTTATTAATGACTCCACAGAGATCTCATGCATCAGCTGGTGCAAAGGCAGGCAAAGACACAGCCAGGAACTCTACTGCAGTATATGTGAGCCAGGGTGTGGCAGAATGTATGTGTGTGTAAAAAAAAAAGTATTTAAATTTGTCCATAACTCACCTTCTCATCTTATCATTCCAGTCACTTTTCTCTGCTCCTTTTTGCTGTGCAGCCCCTCTTCCCTCTCCTCTCCTGCTTTCAAGCTCGGCACCAGCTGCTGCTCTGCTGAAGGTGAATGTTTTCTTTCTATGCCTGAATTCCTCTCATAGAATTTGACCCTTGCTCACTTGTCCAGTGCAGGTTTTTGAGGTTACCTTGCAGTTTAGTCCTTTTGTCCTCTTTGCCTCTTGTATGGATCTTTTGGACTAGCGCGATCAGGCACTGCAGGCTCTGGATTTACTATGTGCAGTGGAAGTGAGTGGGGAGAGGTGGGGGTATTAGGAGGGGGGTAAGGAGAAATGGAGCGCATAACGGAGGGGTCCCTGCACACATTGCAGCTACAAGGGAAACTCCTCAATCCATTCTGGCACCTTTCAGGATTTACTTCTGCATTTAAAGTGGCAACTATTGTTGTTGTTAGATTGATTGACTGGTTTCAGTCTTGTTTGTTCTCTAAATTAATGAGACTGTTATCAGATATCATCTAAATCAATATTATCCCTCTTTAAAGTACCCCTTTACAAAGTAATACTGTGCTGTAATTGGTTGTTATTTTCCCTCTGTAAATGTAGACACTCCCACAAAAAGCTCCAAGATTTATTGCAGAGGACTCCCGTCCACTGCAGCTTCCTACCTGCCATCAGCAATACAGGCAACTCTCCATTCTGCACTGCAATGCTGTTCTTCTATCTCACATACATTCTTTTGATAATGAGGGACAGTTCAACCGTGATACAGATGGTGATTTTGGTTTAAACCTATAATATGTGGCAAAATCAACTAAATCATGTTGCATCTCTATAGACATTTTTTATTCAACCACAGCAGCTGTTTTTTTTCAGTTCTCATGTAAACTAAAAAAGTTCCTCTTTCGCAATGCATTAGTACGTCCTCACGCACCTCTCTCTGTACCTTTCTTTCTCGCCAACCTGTACGTCCAGTAGCTACCTGCGCTGAGATCAAAACTCATGTATCATCATGTAATCATTGCCCTTTAAAACAAGCCTGAAACTCAAACCCTCACTTCCACTGTCCGTCACTATAAATCATGCTGTATGCTATCAATTTGAGGCGTGTTAACTACATAGCATGAGAGAAAAACAATCATCCAAATCTCTCATATCCAATTTTTGTCATATTCACTTTGAATGCCTGATGTATAAGACTACTTTCACTGAGGATGGCTCAGGGAAAGTCATTTTATTCATGGAATTTTATGTGAGTTTTTCATGGTTGTATATTTTATAATATTTGTGAGCCCCTGACCTAAGGCAATTTTCTATTATTATTTAATAAACAATAACGTTTTTTGAACCCTTGAATTCTTGAATGGCTTCTACTGCATCCCATCTCCAGACTTGCACATCACCCAGAGCTACAGGAACTCGGCATGTTTCCATCTCCTTGCTTTTAGAGTTGAGCTTGAGTTAAAGTAGAGGCTGCACTGAGATGAGACAAACTATTCAGACTTTTAATGAAAGGTGCACATCCATCATGACGTCACAAGAAAGTAGATGAACAAATATCTGCACAAGACGGCGGAAACAACTGCATATTGCTTTTTTGAAAAGGTTTTGTGTGTGGCTTTGTCAACTCTGGCTGAGGTGAAGGAAAGCGTTCTTTTTGAGTTGAGCAGCACTGCCCGGAAAAGGCATATTCTATGCTTGCTAATCACGCCGGGGGGGGGGGGGGGGGGGGG
>JAVQJL010017944.1:0-22627 GCA_036024295.1 Nannoperca obscura | reverse complement strand
CTTCTAAGGTCTGCAGAAGAGCATCTCTGAACACAACACATCAAACCTGGAAGCAGACGGGCTGCAGCAGCAGAAGACCTCCCCGACCACACCTCCTGTCAGCTAACAGGAAAAAACGTAGCCTGGTCTGAGTCGGATGGTCCAACTGAGCATTATTTAACCTCCACAGCCTACCTGAGTGTTGTTGCTGACCATGTCCATCCCTTTATGACCACAGTGTACAGATAGATACTTCCAGCAAGATAACGCGTCATTTCACAGAGCTCAAATCATCTCAAACTGCTTTCTTCAACATGATGAGTTCACTGAACTGGACAAATCTGCAGCAACTGTGTGATACTGTCATGTCAATATGTCAACACCTGTCATGTCAACACCTCTGAGGAATGTTTCCAGCACCTTGTTGAATCTGCCACCAAGAATGAAGGCAGTTTTGAAAGCAAAAGGGGTCCAACCCGGTACTAGCAAGGTGGACCTAATAAAGTGGCCGGTGAGTGAACAAAGCAAAATAGTAAACCATATTCGACACTGAGTTTTTGTTTGAACACAGGTGTATTTCTGACTTGCAAGAGCCCTCTGTCTCTATGACCCCCCCCAACCCCAGGGGCCCCAGTGCAGCCGCACTGTCTGCACTGTCTATATTCACGCCCCTGGATGGCAATATCTATATCTATCTATCTCCTCTGTAGAAATGACAAAAAACCATTGCATCCATGTTTCTTGAAATGTTTTATATTGTATTACTATATATGCTATGAGTTATACAGGAGTCTATCATAACATGTAGTACACTCATTCCATCCTGTCCATACTCAGCTCATGTTCATTCATAGTATATAATATCAGGCATGAAGCATGGGGGTGTGGGGGGCGGGTAGAGTCTTTGGGTTCCAGTAGCACTTCATGATATGAGTAAACATAGCTGTATATTAGTTAACATCCCATACCCTGCAGATAGAAAACAACAAAAACTGCAGCTTTCCCAGTGTAGTTTCTAATGGTTGCATTTCCATTCCAACGTGTTGACATTTCCAGAAGTTGATCGCAGCAGCCCTTTTGTGCAATTTAGCATCTATGCTCTGGGACGATGCGACACTTGAGGATCTTCAGGTAGTTCTGGACCTTGTTGGAGTCTCGGCGAAAGCAGTAGAGGAGGTCATAGTCTTTCATCAGGCGCCACTCAGCACTTTGAGACGGCAACAAAGCCTCAGGAGAAACAAGGCTGCTGACAGAGTTACTTATTATCCCCAACATCTGCATCTGGAGAAGAGATGACGCACGTCAGCTTTACACAGTCAACAAACCCATTTACAAGAATGAAGGCAACAGAAATCGTGAAGATGAATAGGTACATACAGTCAGAGGGGTTCCTGTTATTTTGCCCACCCTAATTGATTTGAACATGGTGGACAAAATAATAGAAACACCTGTCAGTATAATGAGGCCATCTTCTTTCATTCATTGTTGATTTCCCCCATTTTAGTGTACAACCCCAAAACACAATCCACATAAGAGTTAACATCCTCTTGCTACAAAAAAAGAAAAGATAATCTGAGAACACAGCAAAAGCCCACTCATACAAAAGGTCAGTGATGTCTTTGACATTATATAAGACATACAGTACCTTCTCAGCCACTTTCTCTACACCTTGGCGTAGCTCGTGCACCATGTCACTCATCTCAAGAGCTTTATTATAGCTGAAGTTTTTGAAGTCATGGTGGTGAGCCATGCTCTGGTGGAAATTCCACAGTGGATCCCTCCATGCCACCAGGAGTTTCAGAATCACCTCCGTCAGCTCCTCTCTCTACAGTGACAACATGACAGGTGGACCCGTTATACATTTAAAATCAGTTCACACTGAAGTCATCACAGTTGCGTGTAGTTAGGAGGAAATTTGTGTCACAAAAAGTCATTGGAAGTTTGGGATGATGCAAAAATCAAAGTAAAGGGACAGAACAGAAAAACAAATCTGAAGAAACATAAATAAACACTTGAAATATAAACGCATGAAATGTTTCAAGCATCCATGTAGAGGTGTGCTGCAGCGAAGGGACATGCTGTTTTGTTGTAAACAGGATGTGGACAGTGTATGCCAATGACAGGAAATAGCTTTTTATAAAGGTTAATTCACCGCCATTCTCTGAGCGTTGTCCTTGCCATTTGGGGTGAGGATGGTGGAGGTGTGACAGTTGCGACTGACCCGGCCAATCTGATTCTTACTGGGCAGGAAGTACTGCTCCTGCCAGGAAAAACAGGAACACAAGAAGGAAATGGCAGAGGTCAGGTGCCGTCTAAATGTCAAGTGATGAATGAAATAGTAGAATGGCTTGACAATTGCAAATAATCACAAAGGCTAATCTGTGTGTGTGTGAGCGTGTGTGTACACTCAAACTTAATGCTGTCTAATACAACAGTCCTCCCTTCATGAAGGTTATAATGTTCCGTTTTCTTTTAAACTGAGAGAGGGGTCAATTCTACTGTATGATTATTCTGGTATAGCGACAGGTGTTTCTATTATTTTGTCCACCGTATTTATATCAACAAAGGTAGGCTGAATAATAGCGAAAGCTCTCTGTATTATGAATCAACCCCTGACAGTTTCAACCCAAACTAAACATTAATACCACAGTGACAGTAGGATTTATTGCATGACTGTTCGTTTTAGTTATGTGTACCTAATAAAGTGTACTCATACATTCACACACTTATTCTTAGAAAATGTATAATTTTAAATGTTTAAGGATCATTTATATCAATTTCTCTAGATTAAACTAAAATTTATATACAGTCCAAATAACACATTTAAGAATCTGTTTGACCAAAGATAAATATCACCGCTACAAAATCAAATGTTCATCAAAGCATCGTCAGAAAATTGAAAAAAGAGACTCACAAATTCGGAGTGAAGGTCATTTGAAATGCCGTGCATCCTGGCTGAGTGTTGAATGACCCGGTCAAACAGGTTCGCCAGGGAGAGGACGTGGCACCCAGCTTGGGCATTGGTACAGATGGGCGCTGCACCCACGCTGGTCAGTCTGCTGCAGAACAACAGACAGACCAACACCACCCACACCACAGACACTAGGAGAGAGCAAAGACCAAGAGAAGAACAGAAGAAGTTAGACAAAACTAAACATTGCTGCACCAGAAAAAGAGAAAAGATCCACAACAAGTCTCAACCAGAATCATGGCTTATTCTTAAGAATCTGGTATAGATATATAGGTCATATATATGTATATGTCATACGTCAGGTCATGTTTGAGTCAGGATGAAAAATCGAGGAGTGAATGAAATAAAGAGGCAATGGAGTGGTGATTTGGGGGAAATGGAGACGTGAACAGGGAAGATGGCATGCAGAAAGAGGACTGACAGTTCATCCTTTGGGTTCCTTCATGCATTCATTCTGAAATAGCTACCTGATCCAATGTTTCCGGGCATCCTGCAGGGCGCGGAGGAGCTCCTGTTTCAGAGCAGAGGGCGCAGAAGCTTTTCTATTCAGACCCCCGCAGCTTCACATGAGGGTCCCTCACTGACCATTTCCCGCTTACACTTTAATATCAAAGAGAAAGAGGGGGAGGGAGGGGGAGAGGGCTGGGGGGCAGGGAAGGTCAGAGCATTTACAGTGATCAGTAGCTCCTGTGAGTCAGAAGTCAGACGTAAGCACTATATAATAA
Organism: Nannoperca obscura; assembly: GCA_036024295.1. NCBI lineage: Eukaryota > Metazoa > Chordata > Actinopteri > Centrarchiformes > Percichthyidae > Nannoperca > Nannoperca obscura. The sequence goes on along the minus strand of JAVQJL010017944.1, from coordinate 18,952 downwards.
AATAATGTAGTGTGTGTATATATAATCTGAACCCTGGATCTTGGAACTGGACATTTACAAATGGGGTCATCAGAAAATTGATTTTCATACTTTACTCAAGCAAAATGTTATTTATTTATTTAAGGACAATGCACACTTTCAACTGCCATCTTTTGTCGAGACGTCCTAAAACTGTTGATGTTTACAGTATAGCATATGTTCAGTTTCTCATAATAATTGCAAATAACTTCCCTTTATGTTAATGTCCGCGTTTGTAGTGTAGTGTGTGCACGCGTGTGTGTGAGGCTATCAGAGTGAAGTAACCTGAGGCGCTCTGCAAGAGCAATGACATCAGCAGCCTACGACGTCATTCCGCCAAAGCATCACTGGACGTTTGTCCTGACACGTTGCAGTAGCTGTTATTAATGTCTGTATGCCCTCCAGCTTGAGGAAAGACATGCAGCCTATTGAAAGGTCATTTAAAGCGCTGCAGGCACTAATAGGAAGAGAAGAGTCAGCTGATGAGTAAGCTTTCTAGGAGCTCACAATGACACCATAGGGCAGCAGTAAATGAATGTCATGTTGTTTAGAAAACCAGTTGAATCACATCAAGTAACTGTAGCCTGGATCAGTTCCTCTCTGTTGGAAAAAAGTGGAGAGACAACTTTGCTGTTCTTATCACTAGTGGGGTGGGCCGCCTTAACAGCTTCTTTCTTCCACAGGTTCAATGCTTTACTGATGGCAGTGTACTGTCACTGTCATGGCTATTACCTCAGCTGAAATGTTGGTAAAAACACAGATAAAACTGACATAATTGATAGCTTACTTGTCATTTGTGTTACAAATATCAATCATCATTTTTGTTTGTGAGGGAAAATATATTTATCCTGTTTATTATCATCTATTTTATAGGTTCTTCTTCAAAAGCAGGTTTGATTGTCAGATGGACACATCACACTACACATCTTTTCCCCAGTATTTATCATTAACTTAAAACATACACATAAACATTTGATAGCCACAGCTGAAGAGGTACACCACCAAGTCTTAGCCTCATGTTCCCCAGCAGCAATAATAATGTACACCGTGGTGATACTATTTAGTACGCCATATTTATGTTGGACAGAGGCCTGCAGATGGAAGACTTTTTAGACACCACGGCTTATATTCAAGGTCACGTAAACACTTGAAGTCGCCTCTGTACAAATTAGTGAGCACCTACCCACAGGGTTCTTACAGCTTCCTTAGCACTTTTCAAACACTTTCAAGGTACCTAAATCAAAAATGTCCAGACTCTCTAAGCTTTTATAATCACATCTAAGAATTCCTTTATAACTACAGCAGTCATCTGAGAGTAGATGGTCGCCCTCATTAACGGAAAAACACCCCCTTTTTTAAGGAGTACATTCGAATTCAAGCATTGAAATTAAGCATTGTCAGACTTTCAAGACTTTGTATGAACCCTGTACCCACCCACAACACACACACACACACACACACACACACACACACACACACATACACACAGTGTACTTTAAAGGACAGATCTGTTTCTCACAAACTGGACAGTAGACATTTAAGATGAATTTCTTTCTTAGTACAAACACATTACTAAACTGGTGTGTGGACCCTATGCTCACACTTGTATGTACTCTTTATGTAGTATCCAAGCGTTAACTGGATATGTTTGTATATGTAACAAAATATGAAGGTTTTAGTTGGAAATAGTGAGAATGTTATTAAACATACCATGAAAGTATCCTGTTATAATAAGAATATATCTGTTATAGAAAACGTCTATTGCCTAAAATAAGAATGCTTCCTTGTCAAAAGAGAATCTAGAGAGGTTTGTTTGGGGCAGAGACAGCAATACACTGTGGAGGTGTACACGCATGTTTCCCTTAATGAAAGTTTCAGTGATGACTGCAGGCTGGTGTTCCATGTGACTCTGCTGCACGTTCACACACACACACACACACACACACACACTGGAACATAGTGTTGTTGGGCAGACGGTCTCGTGTTGTCATATTCAGGCTGACCTGCAGAGTAACAGGGTGACTGTTACAGCCATACATGCCCACAGGCCAGCCCCCTCACAGGCTTTGGCCTTTCACTCAATCTTTATAGCACAAGAAGTTCTGCTTTGATGACTTACCAGCAACTGAAATATAGTTTTGTTCATAACTGATACCCTCAGTCATCTATACATGCTGGTAACATTGTAGATTATTAGTCATAGTTAATTCAGTATAGTGTATGACAGACGAGACTTGTTTGTCTAATTACTCTCTATGATAACCGGCTTGTTACTCTGCCTTCAAGTGAAGCCATTTGGATAAACTGTCGACACATTTGCCTTCTGACATGGTCGGACAACATATTGTGCAAAATACTTATTTTCTAGCATCACCCTGCTCTTATAGTTTTGACTACTACTACCAGCCACTAGATTAGCCTCTGCGTCACCTGACCAATGGAGTGGAACTTGACTGGCTGGAGACAAAATCGATGGCTTATCCTTTGTAACCATCCTTTGATATTTAATCATAATTTTTTTAACTCAAATTTTGGGATCTGAATTTGGCCGATCACATTTGATCTTCAATATATACTTAGATTTTTTTAAACTTGAATCTTTTATTCTGAAATATTAAATAATTAAAAGTGAAAATATAAAACATTTGAGTTGAATTCAGAGGCAAATCATTTTGATACATAATTTCAATATTTAAAAAAATTCTGTAATAGAAATTCAATGGTTTTTTAAACGTCAAACTCTGGTGACACTGATTTGCTTCCATACAGGCAGACTCTGTATGGAAACTTTGTATCAGAGGCAGTGCTTGTTTGTAAATAGTTTTTAATAATCTCATACAATGTGACCAGATGTTTCCTGTTTGTAAATAGTTTTTCATAAACCTATACAATGTGACCAGATGTCTCCTGTTTGTAAATAGTTTTTAATAAACCTATACAATGTGACCAAATGTTTCCTGTTTGTAAATTGTTTTTTATAAACCTATACAATGTGACCAAATGTTTCCTGTTTGTAAATTGTTTTTTATAAACCTATACAATGTGACCAGATGTTTCCTGTTTGTAAATAGTTTTTAATAAACCTATACAATGTGACCAGATGTTTCCTGTTTGTAAATAGTTTTTAATAAACCTATACAATGTGACCAGATGTTTTCTGTTTGTAAATGGTTTAAAATAATCTCATACAATGTGATCTCTGTAGATGAATCTTAAAAGAGAAATAAAGAGAATAAACTCTTGTGATTTGAAGGATGCTAACTGGCACCCACGCAGAGCGATTTAGGTTGCTCAACTGGCATCTGCTGTCAAGAAGACAAAATCGCCCTCTGTTTCCTGCTTTGTAAATATTGGTAGGCTTCAGTACTTTTATAATTCTTCATGGCTGCTCCAACAACTCCTTGCGACAGGATACAGTAATTAAACATGTCCCCTATAGGTTACCTCTGGCCACTTCTTCAGATCGTCTACCCACGTTAACACTGAACACAGATGGGACATTTTCAGGCCATCTGATCTTCTTATGTGGCTTCCTGTTCATTTTAAAACATTTAATGTCGCCATTTTTGAGTATAGCTAGCTAACAATATTAAAAATGTGTGATGTATTAAAAGAAGAATATGGACGATAACGTTAATTATCGCGATATAATTTTCCTGAGTATAAATATACCAATTGTTCGATACATTTTCAATATAATGAAACCGTCCACACACCAGGGGAGTGGCGCTAATGCACATTCAACACTAGTTGAAACCTGCCTTTCAAACCAGAAACTTAGAATGAACAGACTACAGAGTGCAGCGAGGTGCGGAGCAACACTGGAAGAACAGGCTGAAATGAAAGTGAAAGAAACTCATCCCTGCAGAAGAGAAGAAGTGTGCTTCTGTAAAGCTCACTTCACATCAGAGACATCAGAGACTCACATATACACACAGGTGAGTACAATATATACTATTTACTGAGCTACAACAGTAACTAGAGCTATATCCATGAAAGACCTTTATCTGTTTTCATTCAGAACCGAACATTTTACAGTGCAGTCCATCTTTCTTCTCTTACATGAGCACAAAAAGTTAAAAGAAATAAACTCCACTTCTGCTTCAGGCACTGTTACAGTGGGGGGAAAAGAAAATGACTGAGTGTGTTCAATAATTGTTAAATATTTCATCAATCAGGAGAATGACACTATGGCTTAGTTATAACTGCATGGTCTACATCAGCTGAATAAGCTTGGGTGTTATTATCACAGACATTGTGACAATGGATTTTATAGTAGAGGAAATATACATAAATACATATTTAAAATCTAGTCCAGCATGTAACAGTGTAGGATTAGAAACATAGAAATCACTTGTTAGAGTTTATACAATAAAGGGGTCTCTCCCCTATTTAGTTTCATAATGAATTAAATGAGGATTATATGCATGTTAATATGAAAACTCCTAGTGTGCATGAGAAGTAGGAAGTGTGAGTTTAGAATATTATAAATATTGAGTTTATAATATTCCCCTTTCAAAAACACTGTCACAATGTAAATAAGATCCAAAACACAAGTTAAAATAATTTAAATAGTTACAACAAATACCATCAGTCAGGAAAAAGCCATACAATAAAAGATATTTTAAAGAGGTTACTGAGTTTGTTAGCAGATTTAAGCAGGAGCCCGGCCATTCAGGGCTGTGAAACACAAGCATTCAAATCTTCAACTGTAAAGCTCACAGGCAACCAGTGAAGGGCAGCAAGGATCGGTGTGATTTCGTCGCTTCTCCTTGGACTAGTTCAAGTGATGGAACCACTGTCAGAAATATGACCCGATGATTTGTGTCAGGGTCTGAATGTAACTACTGGACGCTGCTTATCTCTCCTCTTTTAAATGTGAAGAGGGCCTCTAATACCTGTTGATTCGCTTTTTGGAGTTGTGTTACTCCTGTTCTTTCTCTATTACTCTGTTAGCACTGTATATATTTCACTACATTCAGGCACCAACAAAATGTCCCACCCCCTTTTTTTTAATACACACTACTCTACACTGTGATTTTTCTCTCTGTTTAGACATGTCTGCTGCCAGCAGTCTGCTATCTGAAGAGCAGTTTCTGTGCTCCATCTGTCTGGATGTGTTCACTAATCCAGTCACCATACCATGTGGACACAACTTCTGCAAGAACTGCATCACACAGCACTGGAACTTCAATGTCCACAGCCAGTGTCCCATGTGTAAAGACGTCTTTGACAAGAGGCCTGATCTGCGGGTCAATACGTTCATATTAGAGATGGCTGATCAGTTCAGACAGTCAGTAAAGAAAGCCAACAGCTGCTCAGTGCAAACGTGTGCCAACACAGGAGAGGTTCTCTGTGACGTCTGCACTGAGACCAAACTGAAGGCCCTGAAGTCCTGCCTGGTGTGTCTGACCTCCTACTGTGAGACTCACCTGGAGCTCCATCACAAAATCACTCGTACAAAACATAAGCTGATTGATCCTGTGAAGAACCTGAAAGACAGATTGTGTAAGAGGCATGCTAGACCTCTGAAGGTGTTCTGCAGGACAGATCAGATGTGTGTATGTCAGTTCTGCACCGAATCAGACCACCAGAGACATTCCATTGTTACTCTGATTGAAGAATATAAACACAAGAAAGTTAGAGTGGGGAACAGGCAGGCTGAAATTCAGCAGAAGATCCAGGAGAGACGACTGAAGGTACAGGAGCTTAAACAGTCAGTGGAGCTCAGCAAGGAAGATGCAGACAAAGAGACAGCAGCCAGTGTGCAGGTCTTCACTGCTCTGATCCAGTCTGTTGAGAGAGGCCTGGTTCAGCTCATTGACATGATCGAAAAGAAGCAGAAAGCAACAGAGAAACAGGCTGAAGGCTTCACCAAAGAGCTGGAAGAGGAAATTTGTGAACTGATGAAGAGAAGTGTGGTGGTGGAGCAGCTCTCATGCACTGAAGACCACCTCCAGTTCCTCCAAAGCTTCCCGTCCCTGGACACTGCACTACCCTCTAAAGACTGGACACAGGTCAGAGTTCACTCGTCATATGAGGGGACTGTGAGGACAGCTGTGGCTCAGCTGCAGGAGACACTCGGTAAAGAGATGAAGAAGCTGTGTGCTGACATTGAGCTGAGGAGAGTCCAGCAGTATGCAGTGGATGTCACTCTTGATCCTGACAGTGCAAGTCCCTTTCTCATCCTGTCTGATGATGAGAAACAGGTCACGTGTGGTGAGATACAAAAGAAGGTCCCAGACAACCCACAGAGATTTTCCATTTGTAACGGTGTTCTAGGAAAGCAGGGTTTCTCATCAGGCAGATTTTACTACGAAGTTCAGGTTAGAGAAAAGACTGAGTGGGATCTAGGAGTGGCCAGTGAATCAGTCATCAGGAAGGGAAAAATCAGATTGTCCCCTAAGAATGGCTTCTGGACTGTTTGGCTGAGACATGGAAGTGAGTACAAAGCTCTTGCTGGTCCTGGTGTCCTTCTCTCTCTGAAGCCAAAGCCTCAGAAGGTGGGGGTGTTTGTGGATTATGAGGAGGGTCTGGTCTCCTTTTTTGACGTAGATGCAGCAGCTCTCATCTACTGCTTTACTGGCTGTAACTTCACTGAGAAACTCTACCCATATTTAAGTCCCTGTAGTATCGATGGTGGCATAAACACTGCTCCACTGATCCTTCTCCCTCTGTGCCACACAGAGTAGACTTATTTGATTTTCTCTGCAAATAATCACTGTCATTCAAAGGAAGACTTCTCAGATTAGTTATAGTGCTTCAAACCTGAGATATTGTCTAATCTCTGGTCCAAAAGTTATTCTTTACCTTGATCATGTTTTGTTGGATTGGTGTTCGCTCAGTTTGGAGATATTCACCTGTGCAGGTTAACAGTGTTCTTTTTTGTTGTTGTTTGTTTTTTGTCCAGTGTACCCTATGCTAAAGAAGATCAGAAAGGAAGCACTGAAGCACCTTTCCTAAGAATATAGAGAACTTGATCAGCTCTAATCATGGCTGCCAATTAGATCATTCCAGGTCATTTCACAACAAATGAGTTAGGCTTACTTAGATATTTGTAAAAAGGGATTGTGCTACTGTACATAGGGTATGGGTTGAGTTTTTTTTTTCTCCAGAGAACAAAAACATTTCCAAACGTTGATTTTCAGTAACTGGATAGGTAGTGTTGCTTCATCCATTCAAGACTTATAGTTAACCTGGAAAGAGTCATGGGTATGAAAATGCTATGTGACCATCCTGTGTAGTATCCATGTTCTGCAGGCTGGGAGAAAACTAATGTATTTGTGTATTCCTAATGTAAACATTTCAGCATCTTAATTTAGTTTTTGTAATATTTGATTTTTTTGTATGTAATAGTAGGTTGACAAAGCTTTCTCAAAGACCTTTAAAAACAGAGTTAGATTTGCAGACTCGTCTAAGCCCAGCCATATCCCTAACCCCTAACATTTCTATGCTTATCTTTAACCTAACCCCAACCGCGGAGGAGGGTGCTACAGGAAACACTGTCCAAAGGGGGAACAGACTGCAGGCACACCAGCATGCACCAGCAGGGCACAATACAAATGAAAGACATTATGAATATAATTAGTTACATATGAGTTAATGATGTCAAAATGTCCACCATGTGATGTACTTTTATGATGGTGTATGTATGGTGTCATTTTGTATGCTGTTAAGTTTGATGTATATATGTTGTAAATGTGATGTGTGTGTACACACACACACACACACACACATACTGGGTTATGTTTAGAATTTTTAGACTCATGTAAGTTTTGTGATGTTCTCTAGCAAGTTGGCCTGCTTGTCTTTTTTTGACGGCAAACAGCTTAACACCAGGGTTGGCGGTTTGATTCCCGGGTCCTCCTGTCCACATCGAAGTGTCCCTGGGCGAGACACTGAATCCTAAGTTGCTCCTGATGGAGGCCAACACCTTGCATGGCAGCTCCGTCACCATGTGTGTGAATGGGTGAATGAGACCAATCTGTAAAGCGCTTTGGGAACCGTTAACGTTTCAAAGTCCATTTATCACTTTTTATGTATTCCATCAGATCAAATGAAATGACACTGAAACACAAATAGTGTGTGACATGAGTGACAACCATGTAATAATCATTGTTGTCTTTTTTCAAATTTTTATAAAAAGGAAAAGATACAAATCAGGCATTGCAACCATTTTTTTTTGAAAAAGCTAAAATAAATTGAAACAACCAAGAACAATAACAGAAACACAAAAGGAAAAGTGGATTTCCTGCCACCTGATGGATCACATTGATCTACCATAACAGCTGTGGATGAATAAATACATACAATTTAAATATTTCAGAAAGAGTCAAATAAATTCAGATATAAACACGTAGTGTAAACTTTCTTTGTCAACACAGAATTATTTTTCCTTTAGCGTGATTATGAATAAATAGTGGTCATTTACTCAAGGATACAATGATTTGTAATTATAATTGACAAATTTGTATTTAATTATGTCAAACAATTATTTATTCCAAATAATAGGTCATGTCCTTAACACAGACACTTTCAACATTTCTGTAGTAAAGTAGTCATACTTTAGTTTTTCCTAACTTTATGTAAAAGTCTAAACATGAAAACATCAAATAAGAGCACATTTAAATTATTTTCACAGCCTTCATACTGAATTCAAAGGAGACTGTCAATGCAATGTTTGGTTTTATTGATGATGAATAGAAACTTGGGTTTTCAATTTGTATACTCAGATTGGTGGATATGGTATTTCTCCAATATTATTATTAAATTAATTAAATACATTTTGAGTATTATAATTTTTTTAACCAAAAATGTTGAAACCAAATAGTACATTTTTCAAAAATATTTTAAAATCAGACATTATCGTAATTAGTGATGACTAATCTAATATAATTCCATAGTTTCTGCATAAGAACAATGCTGAAATAAGTGTAACAGAGTTTCACATTATTTAGTAAAGCCAAGAAAAGTAAGCACCGCTACATCATAGGTTCTTATCAACAGACTTTTTTTTAATATACCTGGGTCTTATTCTTCCAAATAAAATAAACTAATTCATCAGTTGACTTGCACGTCTTCTTATCCACAAATAAGGTAAGTGCAGAATACGTTAGGCGTGAGACACCCTCTGCCTTGAACAGAACAATACTCTTCCTTTTAAAACTAATCTTTTAGTTTGCAGAGCATCGCTCTACTTGACTGTATAAGAAGGATATTCATGCAGCGACTTCAAATGAAAAGATGTATTAAAAGAGGTGTGTCCCTTTAAGGGTCGTGCAATGGCTAGCTCACGTCTCTCAGATTAGACGTCATGCGTCATATGCGGAAGTATCAACATGGAGGACGGGAGAGAATCTTCCACGAATTCACTTTTGAAAGATGGTAAACACAGCTTTATAAATGGCAGCGGTGATGTATACCGTATTTGAATGTGTTCGTCAATAGTTTTAAAACATATCATCAACAGCGTTGTCAATTTTGAGCTAGCTAACTATACTGTAAAAGCACTTTCCCAGCTAACCAGCTATTAGATTTCTTATTGTTTTTATGACGCGGTTGTCTGTATAGGTGACGTGTACTGAAAACGTGTTTAAGGCACTGGAAATACATGTTGGTCTGCTGTTAATATCATTGGCATTGTCTATAAATTACACTGGTGACAGAAACTAACACGGTGGAGCTCAGCAAAGAAGATGCAGACAGACAGCAGCCAGTGTGCAGGTCTTCACTGCTCTGATCCAGTCTGTTGAGAGAGGCCTGGTTCAGCTCATTGACATGATTGAAGAGAATCAGAAAACAACAGAGAAACAAGAGTTTTAGTTACAAAATATTTAGGAATAGTAGGTTTTTCCTGTTAGGAGTGTGAATATACTGACTGGGTTGAGGATGTGTCTGTAGAGTGCTACGCTGATTTCCTGGCAGAGGAGTTTGATGTGAAGACGTACACCGCTCAGGCCATTCACCATGCTGTCATTGCGGAGCAGCTGGCCAAGCTGGCACAGGGCATCAGTCAGCTGGACAAGGAGCTGCACAGTCAGGTACCCAGCCAACACACCACCACACAGCCACACTGACTCAGATCAGTAAACCAGTGCGCTGTAAATATCCTAAACTTGGAAATCCTACATTAAACACCAAGACAAACTTGGTATAGTATGGTATATAGCTTAGTCGTGAAAACTTACCGTAAACTGGGTGTGTAAGTGTGGTCATTTTCTGCTGATTTTCAAATTTGACAACAATAAATCTTACCTGAAAATATTATTGATGAGTGTTGGAGTTAGAGCTGCAACAATTAGTCGATTAACTAATTTGTTGATGGACAGAAAATAAAAAAGAAGGCCAACATTCCCTGGTTCCAGCTTCCCAAATGTGAATCTTTTCTGGTTTCCCTGCTCTTTTATCATAGTAAACTAATTATTATGGGCTTTTTAAGGTGTTGCTTTAGGAAACTGTGATAGCCATCTTTCACCTTTTTCTGACATTTTATAGCCCAAACAATTAATTAAGAAAATACTTGACAGATTAAATAATCAGTAGGTGCAACCCTCATCCAGTTATAATTGTAGTGAGGAAACAGGGCCACGGGCAGGTTTATCTTTACATTTTGTGTATTTCTTCTGTCACTGATTTAGTCCTAGTCAGTTTTACAGAATATGTGTAGCTTTCATTTGATTTCAAGAGATAGTGAAGATTGCTTATGTGTGTTGTATCAGCTATATGAGCAGTAAACTGTGCCTGTGAAATGGTTAATGACCACTCTCTTCTCTTCCATCAACACTGTAACCCACATGTTTAGCACTGGCCCACTAAGTCTTAGTGTTCATGTTTTATCATATTACATTCAAATCATTTGTATTTCAGTCACTGCTGTCCATTTCCTAAAGCATGCCATATGTTTTCAGGCAGATTTTGTACCTTCCAGGTAGCAGTTTGGTTCAGTTCATTTTATTTCCCAGTCCATCCATATATATTTATACTTCTTTCTTCCAGGTTGTGGCCAGACATGAAGACCTACTGTCTCAGGCGACTGGGATAGAGTCTCTTGAAGGTAAAGAGCCACACTTACACATGCTACTATTTTAATTTCAAGAACAAAATGTGCAGGAGCATCTTCATGGACATGCACCAGTACGTTAGAATGATTTGAATCCCCCCAGCCTGTTGTTGTCTTCAGTTCATTTTACACTTGTAACTGTTGAGATAAGTAATCCATTGTAGTGAACATTTGGTCACCTTTGTTTGACACACAGAATTGTGTGTTCTGTGTTGCTATTTCACTATTTGCAAAACAGCCAATTGCTTCAGTTAATGTCAGTGCACTGTGAAAATAAACCTTTTAGAGAATAACACTCATCAGCATGATCATTTAATCTGACTGTATTATCTGTATGCGCTGTGGCCTGTTTTTCAACTGTTCATCAGTTCTTGGGTTTTACCACAAGAGGGAGCCAGCATTCCTCACATGATGTCTGCTAACAAAGTCCCTCATAAAACCAGTGTCAAAATGTCCTGAAAGGAAAATGTTTTTGTTTTGTTTTCAGGGGTCCTTCAGATGATGCAGACAAGGATCAGTGCTCTGCAGGCAGCTGTTGACAGGTAAATATGTTTTCCCGTGGCCTTAGTCAGATTAGATTAGATTTATTGTCAGCCTTTACCCAGATGGGAGTGACTTCAGTGCCTGCTGCTTTACATTCACACACCTGTTTACAACCACTGTCTGTATAGCCTTTGCTGGTTCCTGGCACGGCCTTGGAATGTCCTTGATTGTTTATTTGATCTGAGTCATAGACTGTATATAAAGATGGACGACACGTCTTCCAAAATTAAGCCAAAATACCCCCGCTGGTGATGTCATATCGAGCCAGAGTCTGAGCAGCAGTGATCTGCCATGGTATCCAGTTCCCGCCTATAAAGCCACCTGAGCCAATCGCAAGCACACTCACAGTTGTCAATCATGACGTGACACCTCCTTTTTATAGCATCAAATAACAACAAAAATTTATCAGAAAAACACATTGGAAAACATTTATTTCAAGTGTACTTTGACTTTTCAGTTTGGCCACGTCCAAATCGCTAACACGGAGGAGGTGGGGTTTATGACGTTTACTGCAGCCAGCCACCAGGGGACCATCCAGATGTGTTGCCTTCACTTTTGTGGCGCTGTTGTACATCTTTATATACAGTTTATGGTTTGAGTCCATTAAGTAAATGATAAATGATTTCTTGACGTGACAAAATTCTGAGTAGAGATTGAGACCTCGGCGGTGTCTAACTTAGGTCTTACCCTAAAGTGCTCACACGTTCTGCTTTTGTTCCCAGCGTCTTCATGGAAGTGGAGTTTGGCACTACTTGTGGCCAAGTAGCGCTTGTTGAACAAACTAAGATTCAAAGATGAAACAAGATTATAGAGACATGAAGAATCACAGTACACGCAGTGGAGCAAACCAAAAAACTACAAAGTAGTTCCACATGTTGGACACATCATGAAAGAAAACCAATAACAATAGAAGGTGTTGTCTGTCAAGCCAGCACTGCTTTGTATCATTTGCTTTTAGCTAAGGTCGTAGAAAAGAAATCGGCAGTTCAACTGTTTTATTCAACTTTTATTAATAAAACGTTTAGAAAAATTGGAATCTGGTTTTACAGAACACACCCTTCTTAAGGTCATGTATGACCTATTGTATGCTGGCTCTGTGCTTGGTCCAATCTGTGTTGCCATTTATGTACTTCCTTTTGGTCTCCTGACATCATACAGAGATAACATCAGTTTCCACTTTTAAGCAGACGACACACTAAGCTGCAACTAAGTAAAACCTTTCAAAACAGCCTCCATGAGATCCATGAGTGGACGTCTCAGAATTCCCTCCCAAGTTATTAGACAGAGACACCAATCATAGGTCCAGATGGTGCAAATATGTCATTGTCCTATTCTCTTGGTACACTGTAAAGCCCACTTTGTAGGAGCCTCAGCTTCGACAAATGTATTCAATCTATGGTTCACTCCTGTTTTCTGCTGAATCTCCAAAACATTTCAAAGATTAGATCATTTCTCTCCACCACAAACCTGGGAACTGTTATTCATACCTTCAACTCCTGTCAACTGGAGTATTACAACTCTCTGCTCTCTGTCATCTGTAAGAATTCTCTATCCTGTTTACTGGAACTCAGAAACTAGACCATATTTCACCAATCCTGGCCTCCCTGCACTGGCCACGTGTTGCTTTTCAAATTGATACCAGTCTTACTGATTCCTTTTAAAGTTATATTTCTGTTAGGTTCCTCCTTGGTCCCGTTCTCTGATGCTTTTCTTCTGGTTGTTTCAATATCTAGACTGAGCCTTTGCTGTTAGAGCTCCGAGACCATCTTTTAAAATGATAGTTTTTGTGATTTATTAATGTATACATTATAAGCAGGAGGTGTGGTGGCTGAGAGGTACAGCTGTGTGCTCATCAACCAGAAGGTCATGGGTTCCACCCCGGACTCTCCTGATCATCTCCTCACTTGCAAATTGCTTTGAATAAAAAATGTATGCTAAATGCCTAAAAAAAAAACTTAGTTCAGTTAAAATCTGTTTTTAGATTTGTCTTGCTATATACGTGAAATGTGTTATTATTGTTATTTCACTCCCCTACAAAACGGCATGTGAAAGAAATGCCCAGCTTTTGCTTTTTTTTAATGGCTTATATCTGAAACAACAAACAAATTTGTAAAATAGTGGAAACACAAGGAAGAGGCACAAACCAAAGACTCACACAGTAGTTAGAAGTGCAGATGATAAGAGTATAAGTGACAGGTTGGTGGGTTTCTACAGTGTAAAAGCTCCATGTGATGCATTTATATGCACTTTCCTGCTTTTCTCTGAAACATGTCTTTTCAGGATAAGGACGAAGATTGTCGACCCGTACAACAAGATTGTGGCCAGGATCACCCAACTTGCCAGACTGCAGGTAACCCTCCAGCGCACATTTCAGGATGATGGTGTTATATTCACGTCTCTGTGGCTGCTTGTGAATCAGTTTCTCTTTTGAGATGGCAGAAGAAATAAGCTGCTCTCTGCGTTACCAAAGAACATAATTTTACATTTGATTCAAAGCTTTTCCAAACCCCCAGAGAGAGACACTGTGTAGGAGAGAGGTTCAGCATTTGCCTATACTGTATGTAGGCAAGATATTTGTTGTGCGCAGAGCTCCAAGCTCAGAACACTGGGCTGCAGTTCTCCTGTTTGTGCAGCCGAGGGAAATCATGATTAAATATTGATGAAACAGCCGCTGTAAAAAGGTCAGCGGGAAACTGAGGTCTCTCTCCTGGGCTAATGGCTCTGCGTCGCTCAGTTCTTCTCTCCGTGTTCGTGTGTGAGCATGTGAGAAAGATCACTCTCAGTCTTGTCAAGCCTTCAGTTGGATGTGACTCAAACAGCAGGTGATCGGTCGTTGGGGAGCGCAAGTCCTCAGTTTGTCATTTTTCCCCCCTCAACAACACAATGTCTTGGTCTCTGTCCGCCTCAGATAATACAGATGGAAACACGTGTTTTGGAGATCTCTGCCCAATAGGAAGGCCTCTTTTCAAAAAGACGTCTAGTTCATATGAATGACAATCAACACATATTGTTTGAATTACTGTGACTGCAGCCCACACAGTGTAATCCCAAACTAAGTTGTAGAATGAACATTGTTCAGTTTGTGACACCAGCAGGTTAGCCTGGTTTCAGACCTCTGAATCACTGCCCACATCTCTGATTAGTTCATTGATTTGAAGTGAAACAAAATGGCAATTCAGTCTGTTTCTTATGCCAATAACAAGCGACTTCCCATTTGTCATTTTCTTGCGAGGGGGTCAGCAATCATCCTTTTTAGTTTTTGCACGGCTTGCTAGTTTAAAAATAAAAACTCTGCAAACAATATATGCTGAGTAAAAGAGAGCAGAGTTATCATTACAGATCAAATATTTGTTTTTTTCCCCCATTCAAGCAGCAGTTTGAATTTAGAATAACGGTTTGTTGCCATATCTGCTAAACACAAGCATGTTTGCACTGTAATTGTGAACATTTTAAAATGCTGATGTTGGCGATTAGCTCAAATACCACTGTGCATAGGTACAGCCTCACAGAGCTGCCAACATGACTGGAGAGGCTTGTTAATACAAATAGACACAGTATCACAGAGACATGACAGGCGCTCAGCTGTCAGCTACTCTTCTGTTCCTCCTCCCCTGAATTCATCATACTCGCCGTCTTCCTGTCGAGCATTTAAACTGCACCGTGCTCTTGTTCTTTCTCTATGTTTTCATTTTCCCCATCCTTTTATTTTGTCTTTTTCATGCGGTTTCTACTCAATAGACCTTGTCCTGCTTTCCATCCTTGTTGAACTGTGTCTTCCCCAGAGTGAATGATCTCATATACAAGCTACTTTATGAGAGATACTTCGTTACTTGTCTCTCTTTCCTGTTATGTGTGAATATTTCCTCCCAGCACGTACTTGTACATGCTGGAGTTAAAGAGCAGGAGTAGATCCATGGTTACCATATGCGTTGGCATAGCAACCACAAAGCATGATATTCCTCCTCTCCTTACTTTAAAAGCCAGCATTACTGACCAACAAGATTGCCCCCTCTGTCCACTGACATGATTTGGAAGACTACCCACTTAGAATTGTATCTTGTATAGGATGCAAGATACAATTGCATTTTAAAGGATGCCAAAATGCTTTTGGAGGTGGCAAGCTACCAGGTATGTACCAAGTGGCTACCTGCAGATCAATGTATGTAATTATAATAAAATTTTTACTGAGTTTCCATATGCCTGTTACTTCAAAGTGGTCAGTCAGGTTTTGCCACAGCCAATGGCCTCAAACTGGGCTTCACCGTCACTCGAGCACATGTCAACAGTGCATCACGCTTACTTTAATAACTGCTTTATCCCTGGATATTTTGGGTTGAGATTGATTCACGTATCTCGTATCCTCTGTTCCTGCTCCAGGTGGCCTGTGACCTGCTGCGGAGGATCATTCGTATCTTGTACCTGAGCAAGAGGCTCCAGGGTCAGCTACAGGGGGGCAGCAGGGAGATCACCAAGGCTGCTCAGAGCCTCAACGAACTAGGTGAGGACATGCATGTTTACTGCAGTTCACTATCTGTATCTGTTTCTACTAAACTACAAATGTCACTGTGGTTTCCCAGTAAGCAACACTGTGTCTGTGGCTTTCACACCAGTGCAGATCCTTCCAGAAGACCATCTTTGCAATGGCTTTGCAAATTGCTTAAATTCTTATATTTAATGCTGAAACACACATTTTACCTGTAGATGAGTAGAGTATATGTATATTAAAAACACATGACATAAACACAACAGGCCACATTTATACACATACAAAATACACTATGGGTGCAGGTGACCTGTAAAACGTGCCCCAAGCTGCACCCACTGTCACTACACAGTATGTTCATTCTTTGAACCCTCCCTTATTCTTTCAAACTGACATTGGAAATGAGGATCATATGTCGTAGAAATTGACACAAGGAAAGATGTCTGGCTGCAGTGGCAGGCTACACTGGGGTCCATAGTGTGGATGCGTTGTGGTCTATGGGATCACAGGAAGACAAACTCATACAGCAGCTGCAGTAACTGTTGACCTTTAAATGAGAACATGGGGCCTGCTGTGTCAGTTGCAGGGTGCACGGCATGCTTGGGAAAGCTCGACAGATTAAACACTATCCAGAAGTTCAACAAGACTCCAACATAAACATACAAAAAGATCATTAGAGCAGTCATACACATACCAATTTAGAAATATTTTGAAAAGCAGAGCAGGTTTGTATTTTAGTAATTCTGCCTGACTCATGCTTTTATATCTGTGAATACTGATAAGCAGCAGTAACAGTGTTGCATGAATTGTATTCAAAGCAACTTTATTTACGAAACACATTTCATGCAGCTGGTCAATTCAAAGTAGTAAATTCACTGACAATGCAGAGGGGTATGGGCTTTACAATGCAGCTCACTGACATTAGGTCTGGCAATACGAGTCATTTGGTGCTGCTAAATCTAGTCCACACTTGCCAAATGAAATGAATCCAAATCTTACACTATCATATCATTATCACTATCCTAGTGATTATTTTGCAGAAAGACCTTATAACCCCCTCCCCCTAAAAAAAGAAGGGGGAAAAAAAGGACAGGAAGCCATAAGATCCGGCACCCTTCAAAGAGCTGTTATTTCCATCACTATTAGGTCTGCAGGCAGTTTGTTTGTGCTTCTAAATCTCTCCTTAAATCTTAATTTTATTGAAATATCTTCCCTAATTGCTGATGGCTGCTGGCCTCTTACATGTCAGTGCTCTGTCATCATAACAATGGGTTTTTCTGATGCAGTTTCATACTTTACGTTTATTTATTTATTTTCACTCTGCCTTGTTGAATTCATTGTGTTAAAATATATATCATAAACTCTTCATGGACATGTTTCATTGATGGCTATTGTTTCTTTTGGCAGCCACTTTAATATTTTAGGTTATTCAAAACCCTTCCTGTGAAACTCATTGCCAATTCTAACTAATAGAATCAAAATTTGATTTTTGATCATCATATAATAATACAGTGTGAAGATGGGTCGTTAATAGCTTACCATCAAAGTTTCACCATACTACTCACACACAGTCAATGCTCTTAAAAGTTTGAAGGACCACTAAACCCACAGTGAGGTCTTCTTCCTCTCCAAAAGAACCTCACAGCACCAAACCTTAATATACTATATCAACTTAATTACTAAGTTCGCACTTGCCTGACTTCACATCATGACCTACCATCATAGTGTAACTTTGTCAGAATCATCTTTCTGGCCACCTGTCGATGATTCATTTTGACTACTACTAAATTAGGTGTCTTTGGCATACTTTGGCACTTCACTCTCTTCACTTGCCACTCATTTGATTCTACTGGCTGGAAGCCAACTCAGCATGAAACACCACATGTGCGCTTGTGAGCTGGATGCTGCTGCCCTCAGACTGACCGTTGAGAGCCAGAGGGGCTCAACAAGGTGGACTTGCGGACCAAGACAATGAGCTGACAAATGCCGCTACTTCTCTTTGTCGTGTGTTTCTCAAAGTGTAGTTGCAAGAATTCATGTGCTTCAAGGTAGATTTGTCAGTGTACTGTATCAAGTACTAGCTTATTTTTTCTAATAGACTGACAACTAGATTCACATTGGTGCGTCTATCTGCTAAAGAGTCCATGAAATGGGCACTTGAATGTGCTACTTCTTGAAAACTTGTGTGGTTACTAAATCCTTTACTCGTGGGTAAAGGATTATTTAAAAATTAAATAAAATGACATAAAATACAGTTACAGTGGAGTAAAAAGATGTAATTTGTCAGTGCAACAAAGTAAATAAAAGTGCAATAGAGAAACCAATTATGCAAATGAACAAGAGAACAGCTGCGTTTTTAATTTAGTTTTGAAAGAGGCTAAAGTCGGGGCACATTTGAAGAAGTTGGTTCCATATGTGTGCAGCATAATAGCTAAAAGCAGCTTCACTCTGCTTGTTTCTGACTTGAGGTACAACCAGCTGACTGCCTCCTAAAGATCTAAGTGCCCTACTGGGTTTATATTCTTCAAGGAGATCAGAGATGTATTTTGGCCCAAGATTATTGAGGGATTTATAAACTAACAGCAGCACTTTTAAATCTATTCTATAAGTAACAGGACGCCAGTGTAAAGATATAAGAACAGGAGTAATGTGCTCCGTTCTCTTGGTTCTCATTGGAACTCTGGCAGCAGTGTTCTAAATAAGCGGAAGATGTCAGACAGTCCACTCTGCTGAAGGCATGCATGAGTTTCTTTAAGTCTTGTCTGAACATGAGACCTCTAAGTATTACTATTTGGCTGCTGTAGCTCAGATCTGAGTCTATCAAAACACCAAGATTTCTAACTTGTGTT
>JAVQJL010017912.1:0-15418 GCA_036024295.1 Nannoperca obscura | reverse complement strand
CCCCCCCCCCCCCCCAACTTGATGTTTAAGTCATGAGATGAATAGCCTACTATGGATAGCCAAGTATTTGGATTTGATGGTGTAATTAGCAGATGAACTGTGATGCTAAACACAGCGTGGTCCAGTCCTCACAAAGCCCTCTATTGTGTGATTACATGACTGTAAATCTTCCACTCTCCTTTGTCACGCCACAGAGTTTGTTCAGACTTGACTGACATCATCATTAACCCAGCAAATGAATGAGATGTTGTCCTTTTGTTGTGGCCATTTGCAGCTTTGAAAGCAACAGTGGTCGCTATATCATCTTAGCTAGAAAGTCACAAGAAGACCAAAGTGGCAGAGAAATACATTAAATGCCCTTTTTTCTCTCTCTCTCTCACTCCTGATGTCTTTGAGCGATTATTCAATTAGATTCAGTCAAGCTGTAGAGTCAAAATGTTCGGCTGTAACGATGAGGATTCCCTGATTGGTCATCACCTTCATTATTCTAAATGGGTCACCAAGTTAAAAGTGTGGAGAGCTTTTCAGCCCAGAAGCACACAAGAAGATTAGTGTATTCTGTTGTCCTGTGAGTTTGTAGTCTTAATAGCAATCATTTTTAAACGCAGCAAAGTGATTTCCATTATAAGTGGCTTTAGCAAAAGTTCCCATAGTTTTGTATAACTGCTGTGATCAAGTGAGAAATGATGCCTCCTATCAAACTGCATTCTGACTGACACGCACAGCTCATTATTGACGCATTATTGGGAGTTCGAATATTCCTCAGAGCCTATTCAAGCTTAGGATCACACATAAAGTGGTGTCACACTATGCTCTTCGTTTCAGCGGTGTGTGTGTGTGTGTGTGTGTGTGTGTGTGTGTGTGTGTGTGTAAACATATGTTGATGAACCCATTATTCTTTTGAACCAGTAAAAGCTTATAACAATTGTTGTGGTGATGGTTTTCATGTTTCATTGCAACAGAGCTCTCGCTAAGGTGCTTCGTAAATTCAACAAAATCCAGCACAAGGAGAAGTTTTGTCTACTTCCCTTTTTTATTGTCATATTTCCCGTTAGCCTGGGTATTGACTCAATCAGACAAAAAAATCATGTTAAATCTACAGTATTATCGAGATCGTTATGTTCCTATGAACCATTTCAACTCTTAAATCCTAATATTAGCTTTGTCTACTTACTACAGTACACAAGTTATTTGGGTGGATGTTAATGGACTGTGTAATATGATTGGTATTTAAGTGTTGCTTTAGCTCAAGAGTTAATGGTTTGCTGAATACTGGGCTTCAGTGTCAGTGTATTTTAATGCAGACCAGAAGCAGATTAACTCATTTTATACATTGCTAAAATGGCACATTTGGATACATGAGTACTGTTCAGCCCTGGCGGAACGTGCCATCACTGTGTGCTTTCTAGTTTCGTAAATACACATTGTGTGTGTGTGTGTGTGTGTGTGTGTGTGTCATGATAAAAGGAAACTTTGATCCATATTTATTTTTTGCCAATGGCAGTTTGAACCATCAGTGAGTGAGTCATTTTGGGGTCATGGGAAGTGACTGAGCTCTGACCAGAAATGCCTTTTAGTTTCCTACTAATTTTAAAGTCTCTTGAGTCAAATCCTAATTTGTTGCACGGTATTTTCCTGTTATTCTGTTGTTTTTGAAAGGCGTTGTGTATTTGAATGCATCTGGGACATACCACAGCAGGATGCATTACAGCCATCAGTAGTCATCAATAGAAATATGATTCTATGAATAATGAATGAGACATGCAGGAAAAGTCAGTATCCTCATATTATCTCTCTGGGATCTCACGTGAATCAATAATTCAGTAAATGCTGTTGATTTCAATTCGCTGATACATTCATATCACTGTCAAATAAACTCTAGCAGATAATAGTGTCCAGGAAATAATGTCCACTGTAAGATTCGTTCTTTCTTAAGATTTCAACCTTTTTAGATGCAAAGCCTTCACACGTGCATTCAGGAGTTGGACGTTTTAACTAAATTAAAGGCTTTGAAATGTGTAATTGTAAAGACAGAAAGCAGTGGATGTATAAATTAATAAATATGTTTTCATGCTTTTGTAACACACTTCTTGTGTGCCAGATGGATATACCGTGTTGCAACTTTCATACATTTTCAGCTGCTTGATATAATAAAGAGAACCACATTTGCGAAGTTAAATGAATGGCTCTTGATTAGCAGTTAGGTTGTTGTTGTTTTGTTGTGGCATTTGTACAAATTTGTCTCTTTCAGGGGAACTTTGCCTTCAGGCATCAGGATCTTGAATCTTCAGTGTGCAGCTGTCCCATATTATAAACCTAGAAGTTGGAGCGTGCATAAAGGTTTTTATTTCATCCCAGGTTAAAGTCTTCTGTTTTGTACTGACACAGAGGTCTTGGTTGGTTTCAGAGCCAACACAAAAGCTCCCTGCCTGTTACCTGCAGGGTAGAAATGATATTGGAGAGACAATATAAGAACATTTTTCTCTCTGTGGTTGGTATAATGTGTGTGTGGGTGTGTTTGTATTTTTTCTTCCCCAAACTGTACCTTTTTAGCAAAAGGGAAAAAAAAGAAAGCAGAGTGCATGCTGCTTTTGCTCAATTTTGATAGTTGACGTCCTATTGATCCCTTTAACTTGTTTTCAAATCTCCCATCCCTCTTCAAAATATTTACATTTAATCAGCATTTGATTTCATTTTGAGCATTTGAGGAAATGCTCTATAGGAATGTCCTTTTTTAAGAAGAAAAAATAAAACTATCTGGATGAAGAGATGTTTTTGAAAGGCTGACATTGTGTTCAGCTTCTTATGACAAGGTTGTCCATATTTAAAAAGTACCCAAAGGCCTCTGAGAGGATATCCTGGAGATTTGTCTCTGATAGACGTATTACCCATAAGTAGCTGTACATTCTTAAGAAACTAAGTCATTTTAGCACCAGTGTGGACGTACTCAAGATTTTACCATTACAGTTTATTTTTAACTCAGTTGTGATTTATTTAGGAGTCTGCTCTATGGGTGCTGGGAGCAGTCTGCTCAACTGAAACCATCCTTTTTACTCCCTCCCCCCTTTCCAATTCCCAGGTTGGCCGGAGGAGACAAAATGTGGTACCCCATGTTCACACAAAAAACTGTACATAGTGCCGTTCTTCATACACTATGAACATAACAGTACTTTACCTTCTGCCCCTGATGTAGGCATTCACTTAAAAGGTTTAGGAGTTTGAAGGTTTGAAGTTAGTTTACAAAGTAAGAGCACCTCACTAGTCTGAAATTGGTTATTATACAGGCTTTTGGGGGGAAAAAAAATAACATAAATGTACTGCTTCTGTCTGACCTACGCAGTTTGGAACGTTAAACTCAGCAGAAATTACCTGCTCGGTTGTGATTCAACGGTCTGTGTTTTCCAGAGTTGAAAAGATGTCTGGCTGTGTGTTAACTGGATGAAGATTTGTTGAAAAGTTTTGTAAATTATAAGCTTAATTTGATTTATAACAGGTTGCACATGATCTCCTGGTCAGTTTTCTTGGTCTTTATACAGTATACTGTTCATTTGTATTTTATGCAGGTTTACAGGCAAGGTGCTGCATTATTGGCAGCTTGCCTACTTCTGCCTACAAACCCAGATATGGCTATAAAGATGATCCCAACACAACTACAAATGATTTAACCTCTTTTGGACTTAAAAAACAAAACCTGGATTTAGCAGCTGGTTTTGTTCCAACTTGGAGGGTATGTGAACTCCTGGCTGAGTTAACAGTAATAGTAATGTAGCGAGCAACTAAATATTTATGCTGTTGAGTAATTAGTAATTGATTTCATTTTTAAAATGACGTGGCCAAAACTGATTTTACAGTAGTATATCATGTACCAGTGAATCTGTACAAATTCAGTACAAGAGCTCTTACTTTGGAACAAGTAAATGGACAGGGAGCTCAACAAGCTAATGTTATTTACATTATACTTTAGATAAAAGATAATAGATCTCTAGCTTTTTCTTATAATTAACAACCATCTTACAGTCATTGAATAGCCAATCATTGATTTTTGGTGGAAAATGGTTTACCTTTCATCTACCATCCCCTTGGTTGAATTTCAACCAATCATGCACTGCCCACTCAGCTAAGCAGACGGCTATAAGTGAGAGTTATAATGGCAAACACAGCAAGGAGTCTCTGCCTTGTCAGTCACCTACTGAGGTCTTTTCTGCCCAACTTAATGGCACCATAAATCTTCCTGAATAGTAATCTGCACCCAGGGGACCATGTTTTTCTTTAGGGTAGGACATGAAAAAAAAACAGCCTTTAACATTATTGCAAGACAAGGACAAGGAGTCCCTACAAAAACGATTAAACCTGTTTTCATTCATTGTTGGGAGCAGTTACTCATATTTTGGAGTTGCAGTCTCACAAAGTCACCCTTAAACCTGGCAAAGAGACCCTAAACTTTCAAATTTGATTGCAGCTGGCAATTAAATGCAAATGCTTTTATACTTCTATTTCACTTTGGACTTTGATGCACTCATGATACTGTTAATGGATTGGACGGCGGCCTAATCTAGCCTCATGTCGAGCTCTGTGATAGCGCCCTCATCACAGGGTCCTGCCCGGCCGCTGATTATCTCCATAAGTGCCTCAGTCTGTGCCAAAGACTAAATGAGAGACAAGTCACTTTGCAGTGATGAGTTATTGGGAGCTGGTTGTCGAGCACAAAGCCGAGTCGTTTATATTAAGCTAGCCAAATGGTTAGCATTCATGCCGCTCCCTATCCAGTGAACTTGCCATGATCCGGGCGAGTGTATCGTCCAATGTGTCTGTCACATCCTTACTCTCTCTCAACAGATGCAGGTATTAATAGAGAGCCTCGAGGGAGGTTCGAAAGGTTAATGAATCTGTTGCCTTAAGCAATATGGCACCAGATTCACCCTTCATAGATACAGGAAACAGCAGACCTTCTCCTAGATGAGCAGATGGGTCCAGTGGCACTGAGCATAGTGGGTCGCCTGTGCTTTAACCGCTTCAGTTGAATGCAGCTCTAATCCTATAAGTACTATAATTGTTGCATCTGAAATGATCACTTTCTTTGGTCCAGTACTTGCTGTCAAATATGATTTAATGCTTATTCATTTTTAATACTTTTTCTTCAGATCCATGCCTCGTTGTTCTTCAGACTTGATTAGGACACTGCGTGATTTAACTAAAATGCGTGACATGGTATTAAAAGCATGGAATGGAAAAGAAAATGGGACAAGTGCGTCATAACATCAGTTTAGTTGCTCTTTTGCGCCCTTGCTAAGCCTCTGCGGTGTGGAAAATGCATCCTGCACTCCTCAGGTGCTGGACTCGGTTGTATGAACATTTTAGGCATCTCACCTATGACTCCTCCTGTATTTTGAATTCCCCTGATACCTTACGTTTCCCAGTCTGCTGTAGGTGCCTCTTTATATTGACATAACTCATTTATGACTGAGCATGTACAGTGTCTCTGTGAGGAGGCACCTGAGAAGTGTTCAATTACATCGCACATCAAGGAATACAATTAATTAAAAGAATGAAGATTTATTGAAAAATAAGTTTTACTAAGCCGCTTCAATTTGATTCATACTAATTTCTTCACACCTGGTAGCACCAGTCTCCTGTTTTTAGTTTGCATCTGAGGTATTTTGATACAATACACTTGGCAAAGTGCTTAAGATATTGATTATTAATATGATCATTTGGACCAAAATTAAGACATTAATTTGTTTGCCATTAATTCAGCTTTTTAAAAGCTCTCTGGGAAGTTACCCACCACGTATTACCTCTTAGCTGGTGTCCATAGTGACCATTTATAACCTCTTTTCTAGACATACAGATGTGACTGTGCATACTGACAACCAAGGTAATTCCTGCTGGCCATTAACAAGTTATTTGGTTACTGAAAGGTCAATGCAGGAGTGTTGAGATATGTATTTAAAGCATTACTACCCCACAGAAATAGCCAGAAATTTACCTAATTCATAAGAGTGCCAGGAAACCCTCCTAACAGTACCCCTCTTTTTTCATTAAAATTTAAAAGACCTCTGGAGTTGCATAAGGATATGCCCTGGGAACATAGGGACCCCGGGTTTGCGAAACATGTAGGGCTTCCATGCTTGTTGTTGCCGTCTCAGCAGGCATGAGAGGGACCAGCCGAGAGTGAGGAGGGAGATGTTACAGGATCAGCCTCCTGTGACTCTGCAAGCTTTAGTGGAGCAGCAGGAACCAAAGCAGGGCTGGCAGGGACGTGAAGAGTGACACGGACGTATTGGATCACTGGTCCAGACCCTGGGGAAGGACAGAGACAGGGGTGTGACAGCGAGACACAGATAAGGGGAAAAGGGTTTTATTCAGTAAAACTAGTGTAATCTGTCTTGCCATTGCAAAGGTGAGACAGTGCCCCTCTACCTACCAACAGAAATGCCAGTTGCCCAGTCATTATGTAGGACGAACAGCTTGCCAGTCAACTACAATCTGTTTGCAACCAGCCATCAACTCAACAAGCCATTCAGTTAGCAAGCTGTTATGTTTGCCTGGTGTCAGTCTGTCAGCCAACTACTCTGTAGTCAGCCTTTGCACTGACGGGTAAGGGGGGAGACGGTGTTGTGAATCTTTTGTTGTAGTACGTCCAGGTTGATCAGAAGTTTTACAAATGGCTTTCCTCACAGCAGGGCATCGTCTCAGCAGACAACCAGAGGCCCACTAACTGACCCCCGGGTCTTGTACTGATGTTGGATTTATTAGCTACCATAAATATTTGAACAAGGTCTTCTGGGAGTTGTTGCAGTGACGCAAGCTCTCAACCAGAGACGCCATGTGCTCTCCAGTGTTTACTTTCTAAACGTCACCACCTATGTGGGAGCTCAGCTCGGGGGGGGAATTCAGCGCTGTCAGGAAATAAAAGGTAGTGAGTTGTTCTATCACACGGACAGGCTTTGCTGTGTTCACTGATTTCGGTGTCTGTACTCTTCCCAGGATATTGGTGAAAAGGCCTTGTATAAAATATGTGTTTTCAGCCACAGTGGTGGCTCTGGGATTGGCAGTGTTGGTAGGTCCACACATAAATATAAATATAAATATCTTTAAGTCAAATACTTTAGTTTATGACCAAATACAAGAAAAAACTTAAAACATTCCCATCAACCCCAGCTGTACTTTGTATTTAATGCCAATGAGCAGAGGTTAACATGCTAAACTAATACGGTTAATATAGTAAACACTACACTAGTGAAACGTTAGCATGTTAGTATTTTCATTGCTTACACGTTAGCATGTTGATGTTAGCATTTAATTAAATCAGAGCTGGACTTTAATTCACCAGGTGGCCATAAATATGACTCCAAGTGAATGCTAATGTAGCTTCGTATCGGCTGAATGTAGAAATAGGCAACTGTTCACCACATCAACCTAAAGGTCTGTCTGTTTTGTGTTTACAGCTTGTTTCTGCTACCAAAGAAATGTGGCCAAAATAAATATATTGCGGTTGGTTTAAGAACTACTAAGATACAATTTTTCCAATTTATTTTAATCATAGAGCTATGCAACTTATGCCCTCTGTTTGTTTAGCAAAGAGTTATGAAACAGACGGGAGTAGTACCTATTTCATGTTTTTTTTTTTTTTTTTCAAGAAAGCCCCCCCCCAACCAAATGAAAAATCTCAGCATACATCAACGTAACAGGCACCTTATCTACACACCAACGCTGAAGTCAGTAAAAGTCAGAGAGCAGCTGCGTTCATTGCATTTCTTTCAGACAAATTACAGAGCTGTCTTGGGAGTCACTGTTCTTTCATTTATTTCCCCACATAGCCACGTGATTGGAGCCGAGCTGCCATATTATCTTTTTGGGGATCTCTCACCGATTGTTGATGAAAGTATAATTAAATACAGTGATTAAAAAAAGAAAATCCAACATGCGTTTTATCTCGCAGAGAAACTTTGGGCTGCCGTGCAAATTGGACATTCACTTTGCCATAAAAGTTTGTAAAAGCCTTTAAGCTACCACATAGTGCGTGTGCGTCCATGGTCGCTGGCTGCTGGTGTGAATTATCTGTTTAGCTGAGGTTTTCTTTTGCAGAGTGGTGAAAGAGTAAATGGTAGAAGTATAAATATTTGCTTTTTTCATCAAGGCTTCAGCTGCAACCAAAAGTGTGCTACATAAAGTTATTAAAGTCTCAGGTTGGAAAGATCAGGCTGGTGATTTCTGGCTGATGCCATCGTTTGCTGTCATTGCTGATTAACACCATAACTCTTGACTTCTTGATTTGTCGTTTGCAGTAAAATTCACACCATCCTCCAGAATGAACCACAGCCAAATGTATCAGTTCTAATGCTTTTGTAGTTGGTTTTATGGCGTCAGAAGTTGGATATGGATCTGTTATTCTAGCTTGTGTTTCATCTTTTTTTTTCAACATGTTCTTGGATCAAACATAAAGAAACAACTTCTCTCTCTTCTCTCCTCAGATCCAAAATGACTTTTACAAAATGGCCACTGGTCGGAGCTTAGTGCTGATCCACCGAAGAGCAGTATGAGTAGATGACAACAAGCAGCCTTTAATCCAGAAAGGATTCCTCTTCTCTGTGCTAAGAGTCTGCTAACCGAGTGTAAGGACCACTGGGAGTACAAGAATCAAGTCAAGGACACGTTCACTCCCCCTCAGCCTGCAGAAAGATGGGAGTGAGAAAATAAAGCCCTGCAGAGTCCAGAGGAGGTTAATGAATTCCAAGGAATCTTAAATCAACCCGTGCATTTGTGTTCGTCTGCGCGAGAGGATATAGGCAACCATGTGGACATTAGCCACGACTGTCCACTGTTTTATGGCCGCTGCACTGCTATTGGCTAGCTGCCTCCAATCACTGATGGCGACAGACGATGATGTCACACCGCGCATCAGTTTCCCTTACAGTAAGTTAAAATAATTACCTGACACACTTTTGTTCAATCATGACTTTTATTTATATATATACACACACACACACACACACACACATATATGTTGAAGCATAGTGCTGTGCATGGGGCTATACCAAGATCAATACACTGTATATTAATTCTTTCAAAAACCAAACACAAGAGCAAACATGTAAGTAAAGAAATGCGTTTGTTTGTCTGCTTTAATGTGAGCCGCAAGCATTAGCATGTCACTAGCTTTGCACCTACAGTAGTAACCTAATCACTGTAAACTAGCCCGTGCCGTGTGCGAACGGAAAGCGCGAACACTGTAGCAACAGTACCCGAGGGGGGCGGAGCTAAGTAATCATTAAATTCCGCACAAAAATAACACAATTTAGGTCAATGGTGAACAAACGTGAAAAACACAGCTGCAACAAGTGTGCAGTGAAGCAGCCTTTGCAGCGTATTCAGAGAGACATGTCAGAGACCACAAGTGCCTGCAGGCCCAGATGCACACGCGCCAACTTGAAGACGCCTGCCCTGCAAACACCACAAACACATGCAATTATAAGTTTGTTCCCTGTAGGTCTTTTTTTATTCTTTTTTTAAAGATTAGCTGTCACTTGGCACAAAATTCCCTGTCTGTGTTGTTTTCTCACCCCGAGCCTTGACAGAACAATGAGGTGAAGTATGCATGGCATAACACGTGACTCCTCAGAGTTGCTGAGGTGAAGAACAAGTGGAGTGCAACAATTTGGGGCAGAGTAAATGTTCTGCAGCGCACACAGTCTGGCGTCGTACCTTCAAAAGCACTTAGCTCTTCCTCTCCTTTTTGCTACTAATTGACCTTTTGGTAATGTTCAGCTGAATGCAACACTTTATCTCACAAATATAAAGTTAATGTCTCTGCTGGTGAATCTGCTGATTAAATGGGAAACCTTTTTGCACCTTACTTCATCATTGCATGTAATTACGCCACACACACTGCAGCACTCATCTTATTATAATAACTGTGGCATAAGCCTTTATAATGTGAAGACATGGTGCTGTTTTTCACAATTTGTTCAGCTAACAGCTTTTTGGTAATTGATTGACGCATTACGGAAGCTTAGGACAAATGAGGGAAGAGACAAATATGGTTTCAGTTTGGATGTGGCTCGCAGGGGAAATCGACTGCTTTTCAGGGAAGTATCGCTCAACACTTTGTAAAAAATAGAAACATTTTTTCAACACCCCGTGTTGTTGCTGTTGGTAAATAGCAGCCCTACATAGCTAACAAGTTGATTCTTTAAACTAGCTCCCTGCTTTATGTACTTTTATACTGTCCTTGTCTCTGTTTTGCGACTGTGCGCATACAGGCAAAGATATAGACAGATGGATGCATTATTATAAAGACATAGGGGTGCATTGGCTCCTGTAAACACTACCTGTCTGAATTTAAAGTTCCTCCCTCTGAAAACAACAACCTGATGTTTGTTTTCTTCACTCCTCAGCCAACTCCATTCACCTCAGTTCACATGCACCATCTCAAATTGGCATCGCTTAAACCCTCGAACAACCTTTCACATACTTGAGCCATTTAACTTGTTTCCTAACCTAAATGGATTAAATTGGCCCACGGCTGGTTCCCAGAAAGTGTGTGTTTTGCAAACCCCTGATGTCTCCCCCTCCCCTCCCCACTTCGCTTTACTCCACTCAGCATTCATAATCTAAATTTCATGTATTTTGACACCAGCAGTTAGTGACTGAGATTCTTTCAACTGGAGAGCATAAGTCATAGTGTGAGACAACATGCTTTTCAGCTGATGATACGGTGTAGAAAATCTTATTTGAATGTCACTGACATTTATTGTAACCAATTCATTAAGAGTACAGCTTTGCATAAACAGGGTCTGCAGCATCACTGACATGCTAAATGTTTCGTATATAAACTGTTCTCAGTTCAACCCGCATCATTGGTGCAAAACATGTAAAGCAGGTCACCGCTTTAAACCTCCATTCTGGTTCATATAGTCCGTAAGAAAAAGGGGGACCCAGGCTGTTTTCTCGAGAGAGGACCCTTTTTCAACATGGCCTTTTTCCTGGAAAGGAGTCCCTTCTCTTTTTGTCCTCCTTCCCTCTCCGCTCGTTCCTTCCTTCTCTCCTAATGAGCAGGCTAATCTCTCATGTGTAGTGAGTGGAGGTTTTTGTGGTCGCTGCAGTGGGAGCAGCTTGTCTGTTTTTCATTACAGCTCTTGTGCAGAGAGACAGCACAAAGGATCGTGGGACTTGAAGCAGTGAGCATTGGTTAAGCATGCGGCATGTATTGCTGTTGTTATCAGAAACTTCTCAGGCACGATGTTACTGCTACAACTGATGTCTTTTTCCAGAGATGCACTGAGGAGATGATTTATTTTTAGTTTTTTCTTGAGAAGAAGAAATTCAAGTTCTGCACTTAATAAAAACAGTTTACATTAATGAGCTGGTTAGGATGTTTGGCAAGCACACGTCTGGCTCAAGTGGATGAACTGTATTGTATGTCACCCTGTTATTGCAGTCTTGTTGCTCTTAAAGCAACAGTTTGAATTTTTTGGAAATATGAATATTTGCTTTCTTGCCAAGAGTTGAACGAAATAATCAATACCACTCTTGTGTCTATCCGTTAAATTGGCTTAGCATAAAGACTGGAAAGAAATAGCCTGGCTCGGTCTGAAGGCGACACAATTTGTGTACAGTGTTGTTTCCCTTAGGTATTTGTATGGATGAAACAAGCAAGATATAACGTGTTAATTATTAGTGCTTTAGAGGTACTGCTAGGCAGGTTTTGTTAACTTCAGACGGAGCCAGGCTAGCTGTTTCACCCCGATTCCCTCTTTATGCTAAGCTAAGCGGCTGCTGGTTGTAGCTTCATATTTACCGTACACACACAAGATTGATATGAAGCTTCTCATGTGACTCTTGGCATGAAAGGCAATGTATTGCTTTTTAATTATCTACTAAGCTACATTAACCCCAGTTAATGTTTTAGTTTTAGTTTTAGATTATAAAAATATAATAATCTTATTATATGGTAGTCAGTATAGCTTATCTTGTGTATTTAGAATGACTTTGTCCTCCAATCTGTGTTTATGTGCAAGTTTTCTTGAAAGGTTTGGGGTTAGATATAGCATAACCTTGTTGATTATCCTGCAAGCCCTTTATTCTTCTCCCATAAGAGAAATATAGAACAATGTGTTGTCGTAAAGAATCCCAGTCAGTCCTGTGTCTATTTGCAGGTAATTTTTATTTGAATCAATAACTAATATAATTCAATTTATATATGATCTTCCTCTTAACTGTCCAAAGTAGGCATCCAGTGACTGTCAGATACTGTTTTAAGGTTTGTATGTAATGTACTGTACGTATAACAAAGGAAACATTCCGATCCGAAGGAAACATTTTCAGTCTTAATACTTTCACGCTGGCTGCTGGTAGACAAGCTCATCAAAATGCCCCTTTTAAGCCGAGCTACCGAGCATGCTGTGTATGCTCAGTGTACACAGTGTCCTTTCCCGTTTACGTTTGGTTTATGTTTGGTGAATATTGTGCGCTTTCTCTCATGCATGCTAATCCAGTGACCTTGGCAGTGTGCGGCTCACGGTGCAGAAACAGAGGAGGGGGAGCGAAAGGGGGGGTCAGACCAAATACTCACGACATGCTCTGATGCCCACCTAAAACCCAGCAAGGACACGCCCACTGATCCTGAAAGAAAAGCAGTCTGTGGCTTCCAGCAGAGGTGGCACTCACAAGTGCCTGCACATAACGCCATAACAGCCGCAACAATGGAGCATAATTACATCACATCAACTCCGTCTGTTTCAGACGTTTTAATGGCTTCATCACTTGCACGCTCCAGGGGATGTACAGAAAAGTTCAGTCTTTGCAGATTTCGATCAGGAACATTTGATTTGAAGAAAATGGCAAGCAGTGAGAAATAATGGCGTAGCCGTTAATTAATATAGACGGAGAGGAATGTGAGGTTAGAGAGAGTCATTAGATGGATTTTTTTGGGGATCACTGGTATGCTGTGTAGAATTACCCAAAACAAATGTGGTTTCCCTCAATTATCCTCCAGAGGTTGAAACGGTGTAAATTTGTCTGATATTAATAGTTCCATGGTCTGTCTTGCTGTCCTAGTGATACACTCTGTGAATAGTGGTAAAACATTTATTAACAGTGTTGTGTACTGAAGAAAGGGTTCTTTTGGGATTCTGCTGATGTTGATTATAACATGGTGGCACTTTGCATAACACCTTGTTATCATGCCAGATTATTTCATGTACTAAAAATCAGGTGGACGATCACAATATGTATCTGCAGTAATGCATTTCAGACCAAGGTTAATTTTCTTTTAATTGCAGAAGTGTTGATGCTGGACTGAGTAGAATTATAAGCTGGCTAATTTCATGTTTTGATAAACTGTTATAAGTGAGTATTATGCTAAGTGACTACAATGATTTGTTCAGTTGTAAGACTTTTGATTTTAATTTGATGTGCATTATGAAAAATTAAACAAATCTTTTTATTCCCTTTTTTAAAAATATATCACTGCCACACACCATTATTATCACAAAACAGCGCACTACAAAATTAAGCATGTGCTCATACATGTGATCAGGAAACGTTTAACGTTTTGAGTTGAGGCAGACCTTCAATAGTTAAAAGCAGTCGTCTCATGTATCTTTCATTAAAAGTCAGAACTTTCCTTATTCAGTTCCAGTATGTTAATACGCTCCATATGCCTGTTATTCCTACTTGTGTGGGTGTATGTACAAGGAGATGTGTGTCCCTGGCTGGCTGTATATTATATAGACTGAGCTGAAGGGTTCTGTTAAAGTGTCTGATTTGATAGAAATCCTATCTTTGCCAACTTTTTTTATTTGACTTGATCAGTTCAGACAGCTGACAGTCTGCTGTGCGTGCAGGGGTAACCGTCATGGATTCCTGAGAGGAAGCGTTGTCCTTATCGATATGATGGACACCTGTTGACAGAGATAGTTGGATTTTTATTTTTTAAACCACATCTGCGCGCGCGCATGCGTGCATGCGTCCGTCCGTCCATTAGCAAGGAGCGTAAACCAATGTGCTTGACTACTTCACGTTCTCAGTTACTTTGTGGTAGTGTGGAGTATAGCGTAGGAGACTCGGTTGTGACTCCAGCCTGCTCTTCTCATCAAGGGTCTCACACACACAAACACACACACACAGGGCAGAGGGTTGTGTCTGCATCCTGTGGTAGCACTTAAAGACCTTCAACACATGCCAGTCCAAAGTAAGTGCACTTAGTAAACTGCACACAGCTCCACTGGTGCCCTAAAAATCAAAGTGTGCAAGTTAGAACATGGCAGAAGAGATGTATCCAAGTGTACTTTGATGGGGGAAATATAACTGTAGCAGAAATCATCTGCAAGCATGTGCAAACCAGCTGGATCTGGATGTTGGCAGTGCCAACACAATTACACAACAAATAACTTTTTTTTCTTACAGCTGAGCCGTAGATATGGCATTCATCAAGCCAATCTTTCTTGCCTGTGTTTATTCTTTAACTACCAAAATAAAGAAAGCATTTGAAGTAGTGGAAGATGGATTTGGCCATAGAACGTCAGAAGCTGCCCAATGCGTCACTAAAGATCCATATCTTAAGATTTCAGTCCAGGTTGATTTTGACACTGGAGGTTACAAGTAGTAACAGCAAGTGCAGTTTAATGCTGATCCAGCAGCGAACAGAAGAACAACTGTTCAACGAAATAATAACAGAACACAAAATGACTTTTCTTGTTTTGGAGACGCTCGATAGCTCTCGGTGTTAACTTCAGTGACAAACGCATTGCATTTCATGTGACTGCTTCAGGAATACCGGACCTCGACATTAACAATGAAAACTAATGTATAGACAGAGGTAATTACAGAATGATGACAATGCTAACTATAAATGGGGGGGGGCTGAACATCTTTATAGGATTATAACTTTAACCCCATTAACAGACTTTGTAATGGTAGATTTTGTTTAACAAGTCTGAACAAAAGTAAGCCGGTTTTTTTTTCTTCTTTCAGAGGTGAAATTGCATTTCTTAAAATATATCCTCACATACCGATCGTTGCATATTTGATTTTTAAAAATCATAGTAAAATTTGCCAAATACATTGGGTGTTAGCCAATCCATTTGAACCCTAAAACCATGTTGCTCCTTCTTTGCTCTAGTTTTGGGCACTTTTGATCACAAAAACCAATCTGCGAGCTGACTCAATCTGTGTGCATCAGATACCAGTGACATCTGCTGTCCTTTGCATGCGGAGAGAGAGAGAGAGAGAGATAGGGAGAGAGATACACCCCAAACATGACAAGCACAAGCAGGTCTGTTTTGAATTGTGCGTGTTTAGTAAATTATACCATCTCTCTGTGTTTCAGCCTGTGTTTGAGTAACATACTCAGATACCACATAGAGTCTCTCTCTCTCTCTCTCTCTCTCTCTCTCTCTCTCTCTCTCTCTCTCTC